>WBMZ01013248.1:0-149123 GCA_013400975.1 Atrichornis clamosus | reverse complement strand
CCAGGGTCAACCTACGACAGCCCACAAGTAATTACATGTGAATTTAAATGACTTTTAGCATTAAAACAAAGTTTCACATTTAGATTGGTTTTGGAACGAAAAATTTGGGCATTCCACACACTTTGGTATCAAAGACTCAGACTTGGCCAGCAAACAGCAGAAATCCAGTGGCTCCCAACATCTGAACTTGGTTTGATCAGTCATTAAAACACTTAGTTACCTGAGAAACAAGGTTTCTTTCTCTGACTAATAACTCTAAATAAGTTTACCAGGTAATAGAGACGGCAGTAAAAAGAAGCCAAGACTTTTAACTTTCTTTATGCAGAAAGATTGGAAAGCAACCAATTGAAATGGAGGGAGTGGGTAAAACATCAGAGCAATAAGCAGGGGCAGGAGCTGGGGGCAGAGCAAGGAAACTCTCATGGGGTAACAGCTTCTTCTGATGCATTGCCACCTGCGGCCAGACCTGATTGCTTGTTGTGCTTCTCCAACACCTGGCCAGAAAAGCTTGGTTAAGATGTTCTGATGCTACAATGTGACTCATTTCCTTTTCTGCAAACTTAAAAGTAAATATCGTGAAACCTGTGCCCTGAGCGAACTCGTGTTATCTCTATTCAACGTTACTTGCTATGTCATACTCGTGGGAAACAGCACAGGCACACATGAATGACTGTCACATTCTTCCACATGTCAGAAACACTTTGCAACACACCCAAGCACTTTCATTTGAGTTTCAAAGAATATCTCGCTCAGGCTTTTTTCAATAAAGTGGTTTTTAAAGGAAAAACATGCTCTGAGCTTCAGTCTGAAAATATCTCCTACCCCAAAAAGCAAAAACTTTGAACTAAAAATTCTGATTAAAGAGGAGAAGCATGAGAGTTACAGTGTGCCCTCAATTCAAAGGGCCTTCTGCTGACTGAGGAGGAAGAGGGCAGGGCACGAAATGTGTCAAACAACAAACCTTTATTTTACTGTCAACTTCTATCATCTCTTTTACTAACAGCTTTATCAAATGTGAAGTCTGATTGGTGCTACCAGTTCTAAAACACTCTGTGCTACTGTGTACATTTTAAATAGAAGAACGAAGCAGCAGCCTATGACTTCCACACACGCAGGGCTCAGCCACACCGGACATCAGGGTGTGCCCCAGGTTCTCAGTTACCGTTTACTTTTGTTTTTCTTGCTCATTTTGAACTGGCAAATCCAACCAATCTCGCTGCTCGCTACTGTGTGCAAGCTCCCGTTTGCAGCCAAGGCAGATTAGCCACTTTGCTGGTGAAATACCACGCAACACATGCTGCCTTGTGCCTGTCACCCAGCAGCCTCGTGGGAATGCAATATGAGCCTGGAGGAGCAATGAAGCGGCAAAAGAAGAGGTTTAAAAAGACAGGAAGAGAAACAGCTCAAAAAGAACAGTAACTCCTTCATTTCCAGCTTCTGTTAACGCTCCTGCCTTTACACGTACAGTTGGGAGAAGAGCCTGTGATTTTTTTAGACTTACCTTTTAACCAACATATGTGATGAAGAACTGGAGGAAAAACTATTCTGATAGCTGAAAAACTATTAAAATTTCATCTAACTTAAAGGAGTGTGATTTTCTGTATAACACTAGCCATCCTGCCAGTCTGCTTGCCTCTCATTTCTTTTTTACTTTGTGCTAATTAAGTAATGTGACTAATTTGAGCACTAAAGACAATACTGTTTTGATCCCTTAGTTTTACAAAGGTTGGCAAGCAGTAATGCAACAGTCCAGTGGAGCAAATTAATTCGAGAACACAAGCGGTCATTTATCACACATGTTTTGCCTTTGAACACAAACCCAAGGTGACCACTCTGCCAGGTACGGGTACTCAAACTGTTCCAACACCGTGCAAGCCTGACTCGCAGCCCAGGGTAAAAGACTTGCAGCCATGACAAGTTTCTCCTGCCCGAGTGTATAACTCCACACTCCCTTCAGCCCTGGCAATCCCTGTCAGTTTGGCAGAGGATCCTGGTCAGAAATGCACAGTTAGATTTATGATCCAGGCAGATTTTACAAGTCAATTGAAATTGTTCCCTGCACAGAGGAAATAAGCCCTGCATAATCTACACCTCCCTCCACCTTCTCTTCAAAAATGACATATTGTCATCTCCTCTATAGGCAGGCAGGGAGGCTTTCATAGCTTGCTGCCCAATTACGAGAGGAATTCTGCCCTCCCCCTCCAGCCTGTACAATGGGTTCTTTATGTAAATCACTCAGAAAAATTAATACACCATTAATCCATCAGTAAAGCTTCCTTTCCCATATCTGCTTTGTGGTGTGAACACAGGCTAAGGAAGCCAGCACAAGAAACTTTATAGACGTTATATAGCATCCAGCAGCAGCACTGGGTGGTTCTGATCCGTAGCATGGAAGATCCCAAAGGCATTAGGAGTATACCTGGCATTGCTGTACAATATCAATATACCAGCAATCAAAAGTAAAAATTACTAGTTGCAAATGCAAACTCCCTTTTTAGGAGTTTTTCAGCAGCGAGTAGGTTAAAAAACAATCTTCAAAGCACAGATTAAAACTGTGTCCTAGCATGCTGGGAGCAAAGCACAAGCATATACATCCTGTGTTAGTGTTCCTGCATACAAACCATTTACTAAAGCCACAATCTGTTCTGACACGGAAGTTAAATTCTGGTCAAACAGCGATTAACTGCTCCAAGAAATGAAAAGAAATAAAAGGCCCTTTGAAGATCAAATAGCCTTGGAGAGCCTGCCTGCTCTTACAAAAGTGACCTTACAGCAAAACTGAGTCAACCTTACACTTGCTATTAACAAACTAGTGCTCTGGCAGCACTAGAGAAATTACAACTAAATCACTCGCTTTATTCAGTATTTTTAACCTCACGTGCACACACCCCCCACTGCCTGCCAGCCAGCTACTGGTAACTGTAGCTCATCAACTCAGGTGAGCAAACTTCTGAAATTTATTTTGATTTATGGTAAATATGAGGTAATTCTTTATTTAGTGACCTGACAAACTTCATTCAAAAAGAGAGTGCAGAAAACAAAAGTACGTTTTAAAGGTCTCATATAAAATATACTCCAGGTTTGAGTATTTCAGGGGTTCATTCAGAGCTGCTTATCTCGTATCCTATTAGTCCCTCCTCCTCTCTGTGGAGCAATTCCCATCACTTTCTCATCATCTCTTTTATTTTGCATCTGGGACCTCTTCTCAATCTGCCCTCATAAAACAAAAGACACTTAATTTTTTTCCATCAGGACCATGAGGCAGTCATCCAAGAAAAGCCACCCAGTCATTCAGAAGTGGAGTCTTAAATGGCTTTTGGTTCCACATTTTGAAGAGAGATTCTTGCAGCACCTGCCCAGAGGCTCTGCCTCCAGTGACTACTGGCTACAAGAAGCATAAACAAAACTTACCTATGCCCCACACAATCAGTACCTTTATGCTGCCCAGATGGGAAATTAAAGTTTTCCCCTAGTGATTACTATAAGCTTTCACAGTTTTAACCCCAAAAAACTTGGCAAGGTAATGCTGCACCTCAGTGTTTGTGCTGCCTTCCTCCTCCTCCTACCACCCCACCTGCGGCTCCCGGCGGGACCCGAGCAGCTGGACACAGCAGCATGGAGCAGGGGCTGACACTTCGGCAGCAGTCACAAGGGTTAAAGAGAAAGCAAGTCACCTTTTCTCTGCTGGCTCCTGTAGGTCCAGTTCTCGTCATCCTCATCTACCTGCTGCACGCACATGGAGGAGAGTTCACCATCGCTGCGAAACAATCTCTTTGTCTGCCTTGACAAGGAGGAGAAATTTATCCAGCTGACAGCACGTGAGAGGGAGCCTGGGTTTTGTTTGAGTTTGAAAGATCTCGAAACACACTCCTTTTTCATTTTCTTTCAAGCCAGCTACTGGCGTTGCTTCCAAACAGACCTTTCTGAAATTATTCCTGTCCCCTTTATCAGTGGTCGTCGTGGGAGGCTAAACAAATTCAATCCGACTTCAGTCCAGGTTTCTTCTCGCTGCCTTTAAACCAGCACCAGTATGGAGGTAGGTCACTGTGCCAGCGCAGCTCCCCTGAAGCTGTTTTGATACAGCACTTAGGGAGCTGCCAAAGAAAACAAAGGGGAGAAAAGCAGCAGAAAGTGGCACCTTGCAGCAGCTCAGCGAAGCATGTAGCAGCTGAGCGGAATATAGCATGTGGCATGTGTTTTCCCCATTCTCCGCTCAACAGCAAAAACTGTAGCTCCACTCTTCTCCCTGGCATCGCTCCCCAGGAGCATGCATGCAATTCAGTCCTCTCTTCTGGCTCATCAAAAACAGCTCTCGAGGAGGGACGAGCAGGCAGAGATCACACCCTAGCATGGCACAGCTCATGAGGGACAATGGAGTGACCACACTTCTGCCTCCTCATTCTGGCTGCCCTGCCCTCCCTTAGTGAAAAGCCCAGTGGAGGAGCTCCAGGAAGGCTCTCCTAACAATAAAACCGACTGCGTGGCTATCGCTTAGGATTAGAGTGAAATATGATAGGCTCGCTCTCCTAAAAGCACAACCGCAGAAACAAAACTCCTCCTTTCCTCAGCCAGCTCAGTGGCAGTGCAAACTTCTGAACTCTTCGTGCAGAAATAGGAAAGCATTTGTACACCTCTGCGGACTTGGAGAGAGGGAAAATAAAATCCTGGAGCTTGTCCACACCACAAGCATCCAGAACGCTGTGCTGAAAATTTTAGTGCCCCTGTAACTGGTGGCACATTTGAGAAGAAACTAAGTAAAAGTGCATAGACATAAACATTATCTGTGCATGAGCAGATATTTAGTGACCAGACTCCCACTGGGGCCACTGCAGCTCATAAAACAGGTTTCACTCACAGCTGTCTTACGTTCTTCCACCTTCTCTTTAAACTAGCAGCTGGGGAAAGCACTCCACAGTGTGAAAGTTTTAAAAGTCAGACACTACTGAAAGCTGCTGTGCTTGCCCTACGTGCCAAATACCAGTGCTGCTCCCAGGAGGGAATAAGCCTGCAAGGTGGAAAGGCAAAGGGAGCATTTTAAAGTAGACAGAAGTTAGTTATACCAAGGCATCCCAATACCCGTGGTTTTTGCTAGAATTTGTCACCAATATATAAGTTGACAAAAAATCCCGCAAGTTTCTATCTTGCAGCAAAAGAATAGACTTGAATGTGGGAGATAGCTGATAAAATCAGCTCAGTGAATCCTCAAGGAGATGATGGCAGCAAGGAACCCAGGGGCAAAACAAAAAAAGAAAAGAACACAAAAACATGCCACCTATCTGAAGAATAAACATGAATGTCTTATCATCCTAACGGCTGCAGATGACGTTATCAAAAGGACAAGGAGCATAAGAAAACAAGGGTGCAGTGTTCCAGTTCCCAAGCTGTCAGTCAGATTTACACTATTGCAGAACACGCCCCAATCCCCTGGCAGATGCTATCACAGCCCTCTGGATTCTGCTGCACAGCCTCTTCAAAACCATTAAAAACAAAGGCTCTGGCTTTTTCTGAAACTTATGGTTCTCTGACTCATAATAAGAGGATAAGGTTTAACCCACTGACTGGGAGGCAAAAAGCTAAGTACTGTATCAGATTACCCTATGAATCAACCAGGCACACCAAAGTGACCTTTGGCTCCCACTAACACAGCACAATGGGTTGGCCAACTGTCTTCTGTAAATAATTTAATAGGCTGCATGTTAATTGACCTCACTCCACGAGGTAAAGCATATGTACATACACAGGTCTTCCACCACTTCCCAAAGTCGGTGGTAGTGCAGTGGGGTGGTGGAGGGGGCTGCGGGGGTGCACACTGAGTGTGTGCTGAGTGAGTGTGAGTGGGAGCTAACACACTGCTAACATTTGCTTTTCTCACTGTCATCAAGTCCTTCTCGTTTGGAGGTTTTTGTCTCTGTTAACAGACACCACTCCCCATCCCTGAGGAGACAAGAGACCTGTGCAGGGTTGGGAAGTTTGTTTTGTTTTTCTTGCTTGGACCTTCGGCTTAAAAGAAGCCTTAAGAGAATGTGGAGTGACATACCCCTAGAGACCCAAACACTGTAATACCATTTTGGGGGCGGCTCATGTACAAATAGGCAGGGCTTAATGTAAAAATCAAAGAATCAAAGACCATGCTTTAAGTCAACTTATTTCTTTTGACAAAAAAAAACATTTGGAATTGCCAGTACTGAAAAGTACAGAGATCTGTAAACTACCACAGCTATTATTGCCTAAATTATACAGAGCCAGAGGTATAAAAAAGCTGGTAGGAACTGTAGAATCACAGTCATCTCCTCTCCACTGTACTACTTAGAAACAGAAGATCAGAGGAACCAACAAGAAGGAAACCCTTTCAGGTTAACCCAAAATGCCAGGGTGAATCCCAGAGACCTGCCCAGAGTCTAGACAGCAATTTAGTTTTAGGAATTTTCCTGACCTGTCTGGACGTCTGCCTTTATACCATGGTGCTGAGTCACAACTTGGTGATGCAAGGGCAAAAACACCGTGATGACCGTAACACTTCCATTGTTACTGTAAACACAGAGCGGTGCAACTCTTTGCTCAGAGCTTGGTATCATCAGATTTCATTGCAGGAAAAGATGCACTGCGATACATCATGACGCTGTCACCACCGCAGAATGCTTTTTATTTGTAGGTGACAAGAAGCTTAATATCGGCATACATAGTTGTACGTATGCATCAAAAGTAAATTTCACAAGACCAAGAGAAAACAGCAATTGCCATTTGGAAAACAATATATATTGAGTACCTGTTGGAGATTAATCAGTAGCCAAATTGAAGGCCATGGAGCTGGAAATGTTAGCATCTGAAACACTTTAGAAGCTTAATTATGTAAAACACTTTGCAAACCTGTTTAAAAGAAACAAGGTACACTTCTAATAAGCTTAGCTGATTTTCCAACCTGACTATTTTCTCCCTTATGAAGATGTCATGCAAGTATATAGGCTTCCTATTTTCCAGGTTATGTCTGTGAAGATTAAGGCATTATTTTTTCTTCACTTAATACAAATTAATCTCAGTTAAAAAAAAAAAAAAAAGGAATCACAGAAGAAGAAACACAGGGTTTGAAGTAGAAAGCTAAACTGGTTCCTTCCCCTGCCCTTTTTTATTTATTTATTTTTAGAGGTGAACAAGAGCAAATATGCATAGTCTCATGTGCCATGAGGATTTTTACCATCTATCACAACGTGATTGTCAAAGAATTCTCTAAAAGTTATTAAGCAAACACACATACATGGTTCACAACCACTGTGTTCCCCTAAGCCCAGCAAAAACAGCCAAAAAAAAGTTTCATGGAAAAAGTTTCGGGTCACTGTAAAAAATCAACAAAGCAGAAAGACAAAAAGTAACCCCAAAACCCCACAGACATGCTCTGTTTTTGGTTGGGCTGTGGCTTTTGGCACAATTCACGTGTTAATTTAATTCCTATGCTTCCTAGTCTATCATTTCTCGTGACTCAAGGAGACAGTAACATGGGTGATTCACAATTACAGCATTCTGGGACAGCTAATGCTACAGCAGCTGAGAGGACACCTCTCTTCTCAGGCTTCCTGGGTGTTTTCCTTCAGGTGGTAACAACTCATCACCAGCCAGTCATAAAGCCATTTGGATTAAGCACCCGTCAAAAGTGCATTGAAAACACCTTGCCTGCAGGCTTAGTCCCGCCTTACAAAGCTCTTGCTGCAGCCAGCAAAAGGCAAGGGGTGCCCCAGCAGCCCTGAGAAACCCTCCATCCCAAAAACTGCCCCAGCAACACCAGATCCACTATATTTGGTCACCTCCCCAGCATGCTTATCATCTCAAGGCAGAGATCTGTGGAAATTTCAGTCAGTTTTGAAACCTTGCCAACCTGACCTCCATCAGAGGTCTCCATCTACTGTGCCTGTTCTTTTACAGGTATCCTATGAAATGTCCACATAGCAAACCCACAAAGGAATTCATATTCTTGCGTGATTATTTACAGCAAAGCAGCCACGGAGAGCGTTTCGGTGTAACAGGGCCTCAAACTTCCACTTAAGGTTGTGTCCCTTTTTGTGCAGGGCACATAAGTGTGCAACTCTTTCCCTCCCAGTGTGAATGGACCTGCGAGGGGGAAAAAAGTCGTAAAGAAGGAAGAGGATCAAAAATGAAGTTACTTGCCCAAGATCACAGAAAGGATGAGCAGCAAAGCTAAGAAAAGAAAGTAGGTCTCCTGGCTACCAGCCTCCCGACCTACTTAAGTAGGCCCTGTCTCACACAAAAGCAATGCCTATTAATTGTTTCTATCACAACCCTTACAGAGCCTTTGAATGCCCTAAATACAAAGGAAAATTTCCTTTCTGTTTTGCTATCCATTTTACCCTTTTGGTTGTGTTTTTTTCAATGTAAAAAATAGACCGTGAGCACCTAGAAGAGAAGGGCACTTTACACTGTAGGACTGCTTTCAAGCATCTTGTCCACATTTCTAACTTTATTAGGTCCATAAGGGAAAAAAAAAAATCAAGACTGCAGACAACCATTTTATCTTGCAGAGGATAAACCAGCTTTTGGACAGGTCTGTGTGATGCACCTGCCACCAGCCTCCCTCCCTCCATTCAATTTCTATACCCCAAAAGGATTCACTGCATCAGGGCAGACAAGGTTTTCTCTGATTTAATCGCTGCATTTGCTTTGATAAGGAACTTTTGTAAAAACAGGGGTACAGTTTCAATCAAGTGCTAAGCTAACCTGGACCTGGTTCTCCCCTCAAGACTAGTTGCCTGTAGGGATAATGACTGCTCTACTGAGAGAGAGAAATCGAGCAAGGAACACGAACAGTACAATCTGGTTGTTAGCAAAAAAGGTATTTGTAAGAGGGGCAGAACCAACACCAGAGTTGCCCAAAAAACAAATACTTCTTTTCTCCAAAATAGTTTGATGCTAAAAGAGCGGGTGAGTTAACTGTGCATAGAGACACCCACCTGCTTCAACTGTATGCAAATATGTTCACAAGCTTTTGGTTTTCTCCATCAGCATACTTCCAGAGCTGATGCAAACACCAAATTTCAGAGAAAATGTGCTTGCAAGTTTGCAAGGAGTTGGGCAATTACTGATAGCAGGAGCAGCTTCAAGTACAGAGCTTTGCTGGGTAGGAGTATGATGGGTACCCTTAAGGCCTTTAAAAGACCTGTAGATGCGACACCTGGGGACACGGTTCAGGGGTGGACTTGCCGGTGCTGAGTTAACGGTTGGACTCAATATCTTAGAGGTCCTTTCCAACTTAAATGATTCTATGGCATTCTGAGGGATACAGGAGGTAAGGGCTCGAACCGTGTTAAGTTTCAGCCCAGCCTACACACCGACGAGTTTTTCCTTCGTGAGGTTTGATGCTGTCGTACAATCTAAGGGGACAAGTAACAGGACTTTGGTGACTCCGGGCAATGTGCAAATATTTGGGTACTTCTCGGGCAGCCCTCCTGACCAGCACCGCAGCCCAAGGCACCGCCGCGACAGGACCCGTGGGAATGGCAGTCCCGAGTCCCGGTCGGGAGGTGGGCAGCGCGTGCCGGCAGGTGGCAGCAGGGATCCAGCCGGGATGCTCGCTCCCATCGCTCGGGGGATGCCCGGGTTAGACAGGGATGTCAGCGGCGACACACTTACGGTGACACACCGTTGTGATTTAGCTTTCAGCAGTTTGCCTGTAGTAAGCTGTTATTAGCTGTGCTTGAAACGTAATTAACCATTTTAGTGGTTTATGATTCGGGCATGACAAGTCGCTAATGAAGACATCTCTGCTAAAAGCTCCCACTAACTGTAGTCACTGCCTCGATTCCAACACAAGTTCTCCTGAGTTGTGGGGCTCTTGCTTTCGTAACACAAAATCTTTTTTAAAATCCCCCAACCATAGGGTCACCTCCCATCCAAAAGCTGAGACTTGGCCAGGGAAGTACTCTGCTCACAGCTGTTAGCCCACACATCCCAAGTGCTGATAGACTGGGAAGATTAACTATCTAAGGATGGAATTTCTGAGGACAGAGTAAGTTTTATGTCTGAAGGAAAGACTGTGGGTTTTTTCCCCCAGACACTCATCTGTTCATTGAATCACCAGAAGCTATCAACAACGGTTCTGATCAACACGAGAAGTCACTTAGAGGCTGGGAGAGAAACCGGAGAAGTGCTCCAGCAGTCAGGCAGCGTTCAGCAGCTCGGCACTTCTCTGCCACACCGCACCGACCAGTACTCCACCAGCACCCCCCGCCCTGCTCCCAGCCGCCGGCACAGCTGGCACCAAGGATGCTCTGAATCAAACCACCCCCTGCATCTCGTCTGGTGACTCCTGCCTCCCTGAAAGGCTTTTGTAATTTCCTGTCTCCACATGTATTCCTCTTTGCTCTTGAACATTCTACAGTGAACACATGCGTTTATAAACTCAGCTTCCACTGCTTGAATCTGAATTGTAAGATCAGTTTAGTCTCTCCTACCACTTTACTCAGCATTTGCTATGTTCATACTAAGAAGGGGCTCAAAACTTGTAATACCTGACTCTACGCAGAAACTTTGCAATGCACCAGTTACATTGAAATTTAGAAATAGGAGATTTTGGTGAAGCACAAGAAGCTTCTACTGGATGATCCAAGTTTCCTGTGGAAATGCTGGCAGCTGTATTAAAAGTAAATGGATGCCAGTTAAAAAAACTGTATTAAAAAATTTATTAAAGTAATTAGGGACCATTCTGCCAGTAGGGAAGTACCCTAAGACAACTAAATACATGTCTATTTCCCACTTCTCTGATTAAGAGGATAGCAGGGAAACTGCGGAAGGGATAAGACTGTTTGCTTTGAGGTGGAAGCCCTCTGCTGGTTAACATAAACTAATTAATGCACTAATCTGAATGTTTTTGTAGATAACAGAACCACAAAGAACAAGAAAGGAGACAGTGACTAAAGAAGAAGCAGAGAAGAACCATCAGCAGTTTCAGAAATCCTTATTCTTCATCTTATTTACTTTTTCCTTTTGTATTTACATACCCTTTGACATACAAAATATGCAATTTAATAAACTTTACTAGGTATTTGCAATAATAAAATCTAAAAAAGCAACTTTAGAACTCTGTGACACACTTGGGCAGACCTGGCCATTCAAACACTGAAAACATAGTTCATGTGAATGTTATAATCAGGTCTCGCTGTTTGACACACAAACCACAGGAAACTATTTCTTCCTATAGCTATGAATGCTATTTGTGCACATCTTTTTGTCTTGACTCCTGTATCTCTAAAACATATTTCAAAACTACTTCACAGCCAAATCAGCAAACTTATTTGACCTTACTGACAGCATATGTACATCTCTTAGAGGAACCAAACTAAAAGCATGTACTGTTTCTGTAAACCGTGCATAGGTACTGAACTTCAGAAGACAGACAGAGGGCTCAAATTTGCACGTGTGTGCACAGGTATAGGACTGCAGTAGTGCTTTTTCAGTTTATTGTTGAGCTTACATGCCAGCCTGGCCTGATACGTTGTAAGTACAGAGGAGTGTGTTGCAACTCTACAAAATTTGTAAATGAAACCCAGCCCCACCACGCCTGGAAAAATGCTGCAATCTCCTCTCTTCCTCACAACAGGCTCTAGGTTAAAAGAAACTCATTTCTAGGTGGAGGATGAGCACAAGGAATGTTGCTGACACACAGAGGTTGAGGAGGAAAACACTGAGTTTGTGTCTTAGCTACTGTCCTACATAGCTCTATTTAATCCCAGTTAAAATAGCCCTCCTAAAATCTTGATGAAAATGCAAAGGAAAACAAAACTTCTAAAATAATGAACATATGGCTTATGTATGTGCTCTCCCTGTATGGAGTGCCTGTGCATGTGCTCACTCCATATGTACACATCCAGATATTCAGCAGGAGCACTAACTGTGACCAACAAGAAAAATTTTCTCCCTCCCTGCAATTTCCCCGGCTGCCTGAAATCAACCCTGATTCTTTTTTTTGTCCACCTGAAACACTTTAACATTTTCTCCTACCCGTACAAGTTTCTTGGTGGAAAAAAACCCAAGAATACAAAAGAAAAATACACAGCATCACTCCTGAAGAGTGTGTGGTCCCCCCAGCAGACCCTACATAAAACATTTGAGACACTAGAAGTTTTCATATTCATCAGCTGCCAAAACAAGGTGAGAACAGGAAGGAAAATTAACAGTCCAAGTTATCCTCAGTAGAAGAGAATACAGGATAAATAAGGACATTCACACTAGCAGCAGGAATAATCTGATGCTACCTCTCAACCACTGGCATGTGAAATAATCAGCCTCAACAAAACAGTTGCTTCGCCACAGTTAAAAACCCAAGAGTACCAATTCTTAAATCGTTTCTCATTGCTCACAGCACAGAGAAACTAAAGCAAGGCTTTGCAATCTTCTGTAATTTGCACCACATCATCTTGTTTACGTATCTAAAGAAAGCTCATCTTCTGGCATACCACTCACTGAAATATAGGGTGGGAGGGGTAGAAAGGGAAAGAGAAATCACATATTATTGAAATTACAGGTGTAAAAAATGTTTGTTCATCAGATACTAATCTCCTGAGAGCCCAGTGGATGTCTCCCACAACACTAACACCCCAAATCCATCCACTTCTCCCAAGCAGGAGTGTTTAGAAAGCAGACTTACTGCCTTCTCACAGGCAATGCCAACCACCAATCACTATTTCAGGTGGTTTCATCAGGGCAAAGAAGATTCACACCTTGATAGTCATTGTTAAATGAAGTCATCCAGACATTTCACTATTAACCAGTGGATTAAATTACAGGCTCAATCTTCACCTAGTGCTTTTTCCTGCCCACAAGACAATCTGTTTGGACTACCCTGCCAGCCTGAAAGCAACTCTAAGCTCCTCATCACACAGGTTCTTTAATGCCTTCCTTTTCAGATGCTTGGAAGCCAGGTATCAATCCCAATGCATCCTTCAGCATGACTTCTCCTATGGCCAATGCCAAAATACTGCTCTTATCTTCATCTACACCATTGGTTTTCTTCTTCTTTTGGCACAACTGGCAGCCCACATGCCAAGTCCAGTATTTCATGAGGTCTTTCACCTTCTCCTTGACAGAAACAAGAGCATGGCTCGAGGTGGATACTCAAGCTTGTACACTTGCATACAAAGATGGGCAGCAGATGTACACGAGAACAGGCCCAGGGCAGTGCAGTGCACCACAACAGCAATAATATGTCTTTACATCTTCCAGAAGGCGATGGATGAGGAACAGAAGTACGATCCAAAATGGAAGCTGGCCCCTTTCTTACTGTATTTGCTGTGTAAGTGAAAGTAAAGCCCACTAGACATAAAAAGAAATGTCAAACTAATTTAAATGAAACACATGTAAAAGATAGATTTTTATTGTAAAGAAATCAAAATGAAGATTTAACTGCTGTGTTTTTCGTGCAATTATGCCTGTAAAGTCAGGTCACCTTCACCAACAAGAACACTACAGCACTAAATGCAAATGGAAAACAAATATTGAGAAGAAAGAGATACTTATAATTTAACTTGCAATAGACATTCCTTATTTAGAGGTGTCTGGAAACTGCCTGCAGTAGAAAGAGATGCCATGTAGATATTCCTGAAGAAATAAGAATACGGACATATGGGATTAGATAGAAAATAAATTTAATGCAGAAATACTTATTATCTAATCATGTGCTCTATCACATACCACATTCTTGTTATGAACCAAGTTTATTCACCCAGAGGAGTCCACTAAAAATGAGAATGTTTCAAATGTATTTATTCATCAAATAAAAATAACAATGGTTTCTACACTGGAACTACCACCTTCTTTTGATTCACATGCCTCCTATGTTACCTGTTCTAAAGTCATCAAGTTGACAAGATTATCAAGATTGCTTAAAGAGCCAGTATTTCTCTGCAGTACTTCTTTCCCCTGGAAATGGCAAAGTGGAAAATATGCTGTCTTCTCAGCCAGCTTTGGCATAGAGATAATGCCATGCTCTGTGGTTAACTGCTAGCTCTTCTTCCTCCAAGGCACTGTGAGTCATCTCTGCTTTCCACATTGGTGTCTTACAAACAATTCTGGGTAAAACTGTGCTCGTTCATTCTCACCAAAGACATTGTATGAGAGCACAATTACACAGAAGGGATCACATATTAAATAAGTTTTTTTTTTAAGCATTCCATTAAAAAATGTGCAATGCAAATATTACAGTAACTATTAATCAAGTCTAAAAATAAATTAAAATTGGCTTCATGAAAGATGCCTGAGCATTCACTGGCATTTAAAGCTTTCCCTTCAAGTACAAGCACAGTCACAGCAGGATTTGCTACTCTCATCCAATGGCACCTTTTCCCAGGCTTAGACAAACAGATGTGAGGAGACGCTTTCAATCCCTACTTGCAGACAGTATTGTTTTTTCATTATGACAAAGCGTTGCTGAGCTTGGCAGTAGAAACCACCCACTTTCAGGAACTCCCAGTGTAGTTAATATTCCTCTGGTTAACAAAAGATGCCTCGGTCTAAGGCTGTTTCTACAGGCTGTTATTGCAGCCCTGCACCCAACTGACCTTAATTTATGAAGGGCTGCTCTAGTTACAGGATCCTGAGTTCTTCTGCTTAGTTTAGAGCCAGCAAAATGCAACAGATTGACAGCTCTAAACATCACTCAGGAGGAAACAAATAAATAAATAAATAATATCACATATGGGCTAAAATATATGGTACCTGCCAGCATCCTTCAGCAATGAACAGGCCATCTTAAAAGACACAGTTCGATTGCCAAGTTATAAAAATTTAAGACTTGATTGCCAAGTCTTAAAAAAAAAAAAAAAAAAAAAGCAAGAAGTATGCCACTTTTTAGAGACTTAGTAAAGAAACTAAATGACAATGCAGTTCCTTTGTGGCTCACAAATTCTGGGCTGCTCTAGGAGTCACTACAAGCATCTCAAAAAACCCCCTTGGGACATCGACCAGGAGATGGATACTTGCAGCCCACTCCCCTGGGTAGTCCATGGGATCTACGCTGAGGTGGGGCATTACCAAGTACCTTTTCTCTTGCTCTCCAGTGAAGCCAGGGAAGCAAGCCCGTGTCCTTCCCTGCCCTCTGGGTGTACCACAGCGGGGCTCATCCTGTGCAAGCACAGCTGCCCCAGACGCTGGGATACTGCAACCCCGGCCTCCCAGAAATGCTGGGACTTGATCTAAATCACTTCAGGGAGCCAGCTCACGGCCCCAAACCGGCTGTGTCAGCACGGCCGAGGACACTGAAACCTGAAGGAGAAGGGTGGACGCGAGTGCTGAAAGAGCAGGAACTCCTTCCACAGCAGGGTGTGGCAGGTAAAGCAGCTGTACCCCCAGGGCTACAACTGTCCAAGGGTTCTGCAAACTCTCCAGTTCTCTGGTGGCCAAATCCAGGGTATTGATAAGGAGAAGAAGGTCAAAGCAGAGTGCTTTGCTGGATGTCTAGTCACCTTGTACTTCAAATTTCAAAACAAAACACAACAAAAACAATTTTGATTTTCAAACAGAATTCTTCTTTTGGGGGAAAATCTGTTTGTAGGAATGCTTTTTGAGTGTGTTGTTTGTTTGGGTTTTTTTTAATGAAGTGTTTTATTTTCACTGTGTGTGGGAAAATGATGCCTGAAGTCTTTGGCAGTTTTCAACACAGGAAAAAAAAGAAAAAAAATCTCCATAGGGTGAGGTCAGAGTTGAGCAAAGAGAGCACTCAGAACATTCATGTGAATTATAATACCAAAATAGACTCAAAACACTTCAAAAAATTGTGTGGAAAATTCACTGAGATAGCAAAATAGGAATATGGCACCCAGGATCTCAATCATTACTGGATGCAGACCCACTTTTTTTTAAGTTTGGCAATCAGTTTTGCTATGTTGGAAGTTCTCTCCTTTGCTAAGAATTATATTCAAAAGCATCTCAGCAGTCAGCCAAGACCGGGATCAAGAGAGGGAAACACTGTTATGTTCTCCCCAGTTCAGTGAAGGATGAAGCCAAGGTAAATAATTTGAGAGCCGTCTTCTGAAGTAAACTTTTCTCTGGGTTCATGAGTTAATTCTACATGGTCAGCCAACTATAAACATTACAATTTGTTAGCCTGTTGAAATTAAGTGGAAATGTATTTCCACCTTAATTCCAGAGAAACTTGTTTCCTTTACAAACTTTTAGCTCTGGGCCTCCTTGACAATGCTGTTGCCTGCTACTTGGCTTTCAACACATTTTTTTAATTTTTAAAGAAAACCTTCAGCTTCAGACCCTACTGCAGAAAGCCAATACAAGACAGGGCAGAAAATACATTTCTGTGGAGTGGTACGCAAGGAGAGGGAAAAACAACACAAGTCAGTCATGTGAGTGAGGGTAGGACAGGCATCCCTGGTGTTCCAGCCCTGATGGAAAAGAGATGTCACTGCCTTGCAGCTGAGGTGCAGACACACCCGCTCACCCCTCAACCAAAGCACATAATATGCACACACCCCTACTCGGAAAAACAGCTCAAGGTGCATCCTGAAATACCCTCCCTGCCTTCAGCAGCAGGTCCACCGGGCAGACACTCATCCTTTAGGCACTACCAGCTAGGTTTAAGCTTAGAGAGGGCTGCTGCCTTTGCATGTCTTCAGCAGAGGTTCATCTGCAGTTGTCCTACAGGTTCTGCCTGTAAAACTGGGTCTGCCCTCTCCTTGCAGGGAGGCTGGCCTCCTTCCTGCCTTCCCTTCTCATCCCACAGCCTCTCCGTAATGACTGCTTTCTTCAGTCACGGACACTGTTAGTCAGGCCCACACACTGACACATGAGAAAGTATCTTTAACCTCATCAAACATTTTCTCCAATATCACTCCCTCTTCATACGCAGCTTCCCAGGATAGCACAAGTGGGAAACTAAGCCAAGGTAGGCAAGATAGCACAGAGCAACCACAGAGCTCTGCATACAGGGATGTGGGGGGAAGCAGCATCCGTGTGCACCATTCCCTCACTGCCAATTTCTGCAAAATTCAGGGTCAATCATATTTGTGCTGCTTCTTCCCACATCCCAGTTCTTGGGAGTCACATATATGGACAAGTGTCATGCCTTTTATCGTCAAAGAAAAGTGAAAATTTCTTAACTTAATTTGAGGGATGCAGACATTCACACAACCTAAATATCTTAAAAGTTCCAATCCCAAGAGCTATTAAAAACATGCTTTTTTCATATTTCATTATTTTGGGGGGATAAGTTCAAGATCCTGAGTGCTTCGCTTAAACACACTTTTTCCCTACTCTACAGGTTGGAAAATCTTAGCCAAATTCTCTGCAATGGAAGGACTTAGACTGCAAGAATGCAGCTAGAGCAAGATAAGGGATGCTTTTCTGGGGAGGGTGCTGAATGCTTGCATACAATAATTTTAATGTCATTCCTGTAAAGGTAATGCCCCATCAGGGTGGAAGCAAAACAAAATATAGGCTTTTCATTATTGGATAATTGGATACACACCCTTAGTAGTGAAAGTAGTTTGCTAATTACTCACCTCCAAGTAGCTAGAACAAGAATACTAACAAAAATACTGCAAGATCCCAAGTGTTAAAAGAGAGGCAAGAACTGAAGCAGCAGCTGTATGAAAATACAGAAGAAATCTTCCTGTATGGTAAAGACTTTAGCCAGTACTAATCAATAACACACTCTTCCCCAAAAAACACAGTCAAACATAAACACAAGTGATTAAAATTATTTCGCTCAATAACTAATGAAACTTAAAATCTTATCATACAATGCTTATTTTACTCGAAGAGTTTACTGAGAATCTGATTTCAATTTGTAAGAAGTCTTATCATTGAGTACACACACATTTTATTCAAACTTAAAAAAACCCCCTAAACTTAAAAAAGTTGTCATTCTGAAAAGAGCAGCTCCATAGCTGGGGTTTTTTAAGCACGAAGTAAGCAACATCTGAGATGACCAGAGTGGGATCGTCACTAGCAAGCCCCCTCCCTCTCTCCCTTTCTTCGCTAGCTCTGTGTAAAATAAGTCTCTTTCTCAATCACACAAAGCTGGGTGTGTATGACGGCGAGCAGGCAGCTCTGGATGGATGCCTCCACCTAGCTATCAATTACTGTCACAAGATTTGTACTTCATCTATTTTCCGCCTCTCCTGTTTCATTTTTCCTGGATCAGCAATGAATTTGGGACAAAAACACGAGACTAAAAATTCCATCACTGACACCAACTGAAGCCAGTTCACCAATAAATGAGCTTAACAATTTTTATATTGCATGATGTGAAAGATTAAACTACAAGTTCCTATTGAAAAATTTCTTATTTATATGTCCTTATTTTCTTCTAAGAGACAGGTTACTACTGAGTTCGCAGATCAGCTTCGAAAACAAGCTACTTTCTTCTCAGGAAAAACAAGAAGGGACCAAATCAACATTTAATATTTTGTATCTAAAGATGAAACATGCCTACAAATTTAGTCAAGTGACCTATGTTTGCTATACATTGACATTTTCTTCTTTTGTACTTTATCTTGGAGAAAATTAGGCCAATATATAAAGAGGGGTGAGAAAAAAGCAGCATTAATTACTGACTATATAAATCAGAGTATACTCAAAATATTTTTCTTGACATTTAATAAACTAAGCCATTGTTTGATAATTTGCCTTGAAAACAAGAGGTGCAACTCAGATAGCTTTTCTGTTATGATCAAATGAAGAGACAGCTGGCAAGAGATAAGTAGTGCAGAAGAGTCCATTACTCAATATGAATCATAATACCTTGAAACCAAATAATGCTTTAGAACTAGAATTAAATATTAGCCTAGAACATCTACAAAAAATATCACATGCTTCTGCCATGCAAAGGAAGACAACGATGAGACTGCTGGACAATACAGGAGTTTACTAATAAGGATTTTAAAGAAAAAAGAAGATAATCAGCAGAACAAGAGACGATGTTTCCACCACAAGGATGAAGGTGATCCCCTGCCCACAGGAAAGATGCCACAATTTGGAAACAGAAGAGGGAAGTATTTCCCTCACGCACTTAAGGCATCTGACCTAAAGCTTCATTGCCTTCAAAGATTTTACAAGTGTAGGGCATTTGGACATGGGTTGGTCTTGTTTTAGGATTTTTTTTTGCTGTTTTGAGTTGGGGGTGGTGGTGTTTGTTCTGTTCTTTTTGAGAACTCGGGACAGCCTTCATATGGAAGGTATTTTTCATTTTATAGATCGCTTTCAATGGTCTGAAACACAATTCATGGATAAAGAACCACAAGCTATGCTCTACTGTCAATCAGTTGGTCCATAGCTGAAACAGTCTGCTACCATCTCCACTATATTTATATTACTGCTTAATTTCCTCTTCTCAATTTATGGCATTTCTGAATCATCAACACAAAAGACCAAAATAGGGTCCTGGTCATTTAATTGGGAAGTTGTCAGGAAACTTCGGGATAATATAAAGGAACAGGAACTTCAGCAAACAAGAGAAAAGACATACAAGGAAAAATAAACTCCATTTAGTAGGATTATATAGTCAAAATGAAAAATGATTTTTTGATCTGATATATGGCTTGTTGGCCCTTTGTTAAAGCAGACACACATATGTTGAATGTCTATTTAAAAGAAGAATACATTCACTAAACTATACTGGAGCTAAAAAAAATATTTGTAACTGAGACCATAAAAGGGAGAAACCTATGGAATGTGTTATGCTCATCTAGCAAAGCTGTTCTTTAGCAATCAGCAGTTTCAGGCAGCCTATATCAATCCTGCTCTTAGACACAATAGAGTCTAGTCTGAAATACAAGAGTAGACTAAGACAAACCATTAGAAAACTCTCCAGAGATTTCTCCTTTTTTTTTTTCCAGTGGCAGGAAATCCTGATGGCAAGAAACATCATGTGTTCAAAGTTTAGTGCTCCAACTTTCTAGCAAGAGGATGAAATCAAGACACGTCCCTATACATTGCACTTTAAAAAAAGGAAAAAAGAAAGAAAGAAAAAAAATTAAATAAGAAAAAGGAAAACACTGACAGAGGTCTTCATCACAGTGAAAAAATATCTGGAAACAATTAGCAACTGAAAAAAGGAAGAGGAAGAGTAATAAAAAAAATGCTTAAAACACTAAGTAGTAAAGTAGTCAATTTTTATGACTAAAACATCCTAAAAATTTCAGGCATGTGACAGAGTTTGATACATGCTTCCACAGAATTTAATGCAGTTCAGGATAAAATCAACCTCTTTAATTATCGACGTTCTGAGGCCATAAACCTACACAGCAAGTTATCAAAGCGAAACATCTGTGCACTGTCCACACATGCAGCGCGTGCTTATGAAACAGAAAAGAATGATGTCATTTCAGCCTGGTTTTTATTATATTCCATTTGCTAAATTCACAGCAGTATGGCCCTACCTCTGCCTCTCAGAAACAGCTCAACTTTACTTTGCCATCTCTTGGGGAACTTTTACAGGGGAAGACCCTTGCAGTGCCCCATGGTGCAAGCGCTCCCTGTAACGGGCTAAGGAGATACTGCACATTTTCACTGACTCGCTGCAGCTGCCTACAAGCCTTTGCCTATAAATGAACCCAAAGTGATACGGATTTTGTCACCATCCCCCTCGTGCCACCAGCGCAGCCAGCAGCCTGCTCCCTGAACACAGCTGGCCTTCAG
Source organism: Atrichornis clamosus (assembly GCA_013400975.1). Classification (NCBI taxonomy): domain Eukaryota; kingdom Metazoa; phylum Chordata; class Aves; order Passeriformes; family Menuridae; genus Atrichornis; species Atrichornis clamosus. The sequence continues at coordinate 128,477 of WBMZ01013248.1, read as the reverse complement.
CAAAAGTGCACAAGTCCATGCAAAGGAACACGAACCCAAAGCTAAAATCAAGCTTCTTGTGGAGATAAAATCTGCTCTCCAACCAAAGATGAAATTCTCGGACACCTACTGCCCCTGAGGCTGATGTGCCTGGAGTTCCCTTGATGCAGCAAGGAGGGAACCACATGTGTGAGAGAAAATATTTGAAGCCAAACATGTCATCGCTTTCCTAAGCCAACTGCACTCTGTCCCTCAGCCTTCATACTTCAACCTGCCACTCCTCAGAAACTTCATTTGCACCAGCCTTTGGTTCAAAAATTCTCCCAAACAAGCCTCCATTTTACCGCCTACCAGTTTTTTCTTCAAACCAGCATCCTCCATCCCCCCACACTGTTCCACCTCACCCATTACTTCTGCTGAAGATGATCACTTGTGTTATCAACACATTTTCTACCAGGAGCATAAGCAGGAGAATTACTGCTGCAGCCTGCAGAAGCAGTAGAAGAAAGCACGGCTAGGCTAGCACAGCACTGTGCTGCGTGTTTCTTCCCTTTAGGGGGAAGTTAATGTAAATAAAATGAACAGATTTCTGGTACTAAGTTCTGGAATATTCCTAGAAACTGTCAACCAGACTGGCTTTTCTTTTAAATACACCATGCTAAAGAGAAAGAAAGTGTTGTTGAGCAGAGCATATAGTTTTATAAACTTGGCAATTCGTTTCTCATTTTTACTAATTTGAGAAGGACTAGCACATTTTAATGAGTGCTTTGTAAATGTGGGCCCTCGGTGGTTTTGTGGAAGGATACAGAGTACATGTGTTTCTCTCAGACCAGTTCCAAGAGACAGTGGAAAAAAGCCATACCCCTTGATTCAAATGAAGTCACTCCTGCTTCTCTTCCAAAAATTACAATAGCACCATGTACAAAACTCATCAGTAACTGGAGAATCTTGGACTTCATTATTTAAACCTGGATTTGATGCAATATGAATGCTTTTTCAAAAAAACCTTTTCACATAAAGGCATTAATATAAACTCAATCATATGTTTTGGGGGTTTTTTTACACATACCAACACTTTCTTGTAATACTCTTGGACTGTGTAATATTGGCCTTACAAACTGCATGTAAGAATAGTCTATCCTCTTTCCAAACAATGGGCTTGAGGAACTCCAGGGATTTTAAATCTGGACAGGCTGTAGTAAAAACACAGGATCGTCTTGTGGACTCTGAGTGGGAAGCAAGTATCTCCCCTAGCACTGTGGAGGACAAACTCCCCATGGGATGGCCCACTTGGCTGCCTCTCCAGCCAGAGCAGAGCTCTGGACAGCACAGGCAAAGTCACGTTCCCTGCCAGAGTCACTGCAGCTTTCCTTCCATCTCTGTCACCTCTTCTGGCCCTTCCCTGCCCTGATATCACTGTTACCAAGGCAGAAAATGCGTACAGTACCTGGACAAATTGCACGATAATTGCCTTTACCCATGCACGCAGCATGTTAACCCACACATTCATCAAAGCTTTCAGGAGTGTTGTACTAGTCCTGAAAGAAATACAAATTTTTAAAATTCCCAAATGTAGCAATTTCCTGCTTTAAAATAGTCTTTGCCTATAAGATGACCTAAGCCAGCTAAAATCCATAGCCTAGTGCCTGAAAATCTCCTGGCTGGAGAACTGAGAGAAGTATTTCATTTTGAGACTCTAAAGTAAACCCAAAAACTCAGGTTTACTCCAAACAAAAACATCAAGTGAAACAGTTACTAGCAACAGAAAAGGAACTTAAAACTGCACATTTTTACTAATATAAATGAAACTGCTTTAACTATCACTGAGAAAGAAAATACTTATGGGCAGCTTACCATTCCTATAATTGATAACACTTTAAATTTATAGAAAAGCTGTCAATAGCCAGATGGTTTCATTAAAGGCTTTTGATGCTCTACAAAACACATACAGGCACACAGAAAAAAAAAAGTTAAGGTGCAGGAATGGAGTGCGTTCAGTCAGCATCTTCTCTCTACAGGAAATTACTGCCATCAGACATCTGCTTATTCCTATTTATATGTATACAAAGATAGATACACTTTCCATTTCTCTTATATATTGCAGGCTATTTAAATCTACCCAATAGGTAAAGTCCTAAATACAAAGCAGCAAACAAAAAGGTTATCCAAAAAGAGATGCTCCTCCTGGAACATGCAAAATATTAAACCCCATTTTAAAAGACGTTCTTAGTTATACTTCAATTTTTGAGTCTCCTCCATCTGGAGTGAGGCAGTATGAGAACCCATGTGATTGTATTCTAAGTTTGAATTTTGAAGTCTTGCAGGTAAAGGTTCTGTTCACTAGTACTGCTTAAAAAGCGAGGAGTTGGGAGTCTTTGCCTTTTTTTACTATATTTACTTTGCTAAACCAGTCCTTCCAAGCATTCAGTGAATCAAGTTTATTCAGCAGCATTCTCTGTCGTTATTTATGCCCGGTTTAAAACATATTATGCACTCTGAATGACACATACTTAGGTTAGAATCTGTGCACTTGGACTCTGACCTGCCATTCATACACACCAAAATAACATGTAAAGTTTTCATCCATAAACAAAAATGTGGCCTTTAGTTGCATAATTATAAATGCTGCACAGTTTTAAGAAAAACCCTCAGTTGCTCCTGCTATAGTCAATTGTTTGCTTCTAAATATAGAATAATGCCAGGCCTAAACACTCAGGTCACCAGGTAAAGCTTTGCACAGCATAAATCTGTCACCACCTTTGTTCAAAGCATCTCTTTAATCAAAATTCATTTACTGTGACAGTGAAAAGTGGCCAATTTAGACAGCACAGCCAGATAAAATTTGAACCTGTTCGTCCTGTTTTCAAAGGAAGGCGATCACAGTGGAAACTCAGAGGAGTCAGCAGAAACTCTGGCAAGTTGTCAGCCTGCCAACCAACCTTTTTATTTTTTTGTTTGTTTACTTAATCTTCTTCAAAAATGCATGTTCATTGCAATCGTTACCAAGCTCCAAAGAAAAATATGTAGCATCAGAAAGAAAACCTGTTTCTGTTTTATGCAACAATTATAGTTATTAGATGTATGGGTAGCCAACCAGTACCACAAATATCTCCCATAATTATAAGGGAAAACATTAAGACTTATAATGTTCAATTTTTCCAATGAATATAGTTACCCTAATTTGACTCATCCATTTCAAAGTGAAAAGATAATAACAAGTACACTTGCAAAAGGAAGGCATTTCACTTAGTGATGTCTAAGGCATAAATGAATTTGTAGTAAGCACCTACAGAGCAACTCTACATATTTATTTCTTCCCTCTCTTCTGCTTCATCTATATATTTTTAAAAATAATAAATCTACCATTTATCCACAACTAAGCGAAGGCATTTGCTTTAAAAATAACAGGAGATGTTCAGTTTTCTAAAGCTACTGACATTGTATGAGACGGTGGCACTGAGTTTTAACAAAATAATAACACTGTGTTTCATTAAGATCTGTTCAAAGTACCTTAAAATATTTAAGTATTCTTATTAAAATGCAAAGGTGAAAATTCAACTGAAAGTGAATATATCTTTACAACTTGAATGCATGCCTCAGTGCAGGCTACTGGAATAGGGACGCATCAAATAGCACGGCCTCACAGGTTACTGAAATCCAGCATTCTTGGGGAAAAATGGAATCACACAGTTCCCTATGGCACATCACATGGTTAATGTGGGAGGAATTAGTCAAGCAAGGTTATTACATTTAAGTTTTCATAACAAATTGCTTTCCCTAGGGAAGCCCAAACAAATGCCACCGAGCGCTGGAGCTGTGATCCGACGTCTGGCGGCAGCACCGCCCCAGCAGCGCCCGCCCGCAGCCGCTGCTGCCCGCACCTCTCCCTGCGCCGGGCGGCAACGCTGCTGCCCCGCAGACACCCGGCCCCAGGAGCTCATCCGGCTGAAAAACAACCCCGCAAACTCAGGTGAACCAAATCGAACCTTTTGTGGGCAAGTTTCCATCCTCTCCACCGCTGTCTGCTTCTCCGTGCGATCGCAAACGCAAGTGCCGCCAGCGCAAGGAAGGCACGACAGGCACGGGGGAAAAGGTTTTGCTCAGAACAGGCCCCAGATTTTCCTCATTTCCCAATGAAGCCCATCAGGAGAAGAATACGGCTGACCAGCTGAAGAGACGTAGCTCCAGCTGCAGCACTCCCGGGATCTGCGCTGGCACTGACCCCAGCCCCAGCCCCAGCCCCAGCCCCTGCCCGGGCAGCTCCTGCCGCAAACCTCGCTCCAGCCGGAGTAGAGACCAGCTAGTTAGAGCTAAGAAACGAAGCAGGAGGGAGCCCCGAGGCCCCAATTTCGTGCATCATAAGCCGATCTAATTGCTGTCTGTCGGCATCCCAAGCCCTCCACTCCTGAGCCCATTACCCAACATAAAATAATCTCGGGTTTCTTTCTAGTGTGTCATCCCATGGGTTTTGTTTGTCTCTTTACTGAAATGGCTCAGCAAAGAACAGAGAGTGGGAGCACGGCAGTGGAGGAGACACCATTCAGTTCACAGATAGGTTTTCTTAGGCTGCTGAGCTACAGCCTACATTAAATCATTTTGCAGCCATTTCTACTGTCTTCTTTTAGATATAACTCAGCATTCATTGCCACAAACCTTTGCATCACCCATACTTTTAATTTAACTTTGCCTTTGCTCATAGACTGTACAGTAAAGCAAAGTAAACAGATGTTCAAAACACTTCTCGTGTCTTTCAGGATTGTAGAATATACAGGTCTCACCTCAGCACTGCTCCACAATGCTGCCACAGCAAGTTATCAAAGGGATGCGAGGGCTGGGTGATGATTCCTATGGGTCTCATAACTTGCATACAAATCCCAGCTCTGTACAGCAAAAATCAATCAGGACTTCCTCCAAACTGCCCTCTTCAAAGCCACAGAGAAAGGCTGTGGTGAGACAAGGGGTGGAGTGGTGTCTCACCACAGGTTGAGGGAAGCCCTGACTGAAGCCCAGCTTCTGCAGGCTCACTCAAACTCCCACGACTGACAATGAAGCTCGCTGGAGCTCACAGGCTGAGCACTGAGCGAGGGGCAGGTTAGCCACCTGCATCTGAGCCTCAAATTCCCACCAGTGCACCACTGGTGGGATAACCCCTGCTGTGCCTCGACATCTCTGTTCATCTTCTCTGACAGGAGAGATCCGATGCAACACAGCCAGCACAACCTGTCATCATTTGCATGTGCCAGCATGGTATTTTCCACAAAGAAACACATCATATGCTACTATGTGAACATACTATGAAGGCAGGGCCACGATTCTTTAATTTCCTACAGTAGGTGGAAAAAAAACACAAAGAAAAACACCATTATGATCATCAAGGAGAAGACGCCCTCGAAATTGCCATCCAGCTACAGATACCTTAAAAGAATTAATTGGTACCTGCATAAATAAGCCTTTGTCTAATAAATGAGATTTCTTTCTGCTGAGTTTCCACTAGTGAATTAGTATGTAGGGAGGAGACAACTTTATTATTTACAAGAGACTCAATAATTTATCTACACACCCACATCAAGCTTCAACCAAGACAATCAACACTCCATTACAGATTATTAATACATGAAGCCCCACGACCACCTTGTGATTTGTGGTATTATTTCCTTCGCTTTACAAACAGAGAAAACTACACAACAGCAGTTATCTCAGGTGACTAGGTTATAAAAAAGCTCTGTGAGGAAACCCACGATGGAAGTCAGCCCATTTCCATGGGGCCAGGATTTTTCTCTGGTCTGTTTCTCTGACTCTGTGCCTGTGCTTTAACTTTACAATTACTACCAAACTTCAAGGAAGCAAAGCTCAGATAATGAAAGAGACATAGCCTGCTTCCACTGAAGCCTGTGGCAAAACTCTCATTATTTTTAACAGAAGCAAGACTAGACTGAGCATTTATAAAGAAGATGTGATCACTGGAAGGCAAAACTGAATTCTCAGTATTATTTGCTATGAGACTACGTCTATCTAAGAGAAATTTTTCTTTTAAAATCCTCAAAATCTGGTCTCAAAACCTACCAGGTTTTTAAAAGCTCTTGTTCTTCAGAAGAACATTATTGAAAAAGCACTGAATGGTTATTACTTATATTGAAATTTTTTGTATGAATAATTTAAATGTGTTGCTAAAGTGCATACCAAAGGCCACTCCAGCAAGGGACGGAGTCCCTCTGAGGATTCTCACTTCTTTCATATCTGCTCTTGCCCCTGGTTATAACAGCTTTTCCTTCATTTTCCAATTAAAATAGTATTGTAATAAGATTTGGAAGATTCATCCAATCAAGAAACTTATTGCTGTGTTCCCTGAAAAAAAATCATTAAATACATCAAAATGGAGGAAGGAAAGCTTTTCAAAGTCTTTTAGCTCAAATTCTTGATATGAAATTGTTTAGATTATAAAGCACAGCAGATATACAAAGTTTTTTGCACCTGGCTGACCTGTTTGTGTTTTCTTTGAATAGTGAATTTTTCTCTACATAGATAGCATCCGACTGAAACAAATATATCCTAAAAGTCATGAATGATGGGTTTCACCACACTTCCTTGCTCAATTTTAAAATAAAAATTATATCCTGAGTATGAGACATGCCTAACACAAAGGCATACACAAGTTCCCACCAAGCCTTTTGGTGGAAAATGAGCAAACACGCGTGACTTCATTATGCTTTAACTATGACCAAATAAGTGCAGCCAAGGGCCCTCACATACGGAATTGTGCCAACTGCATCAAAGGACCTGCCTTTATTAAGGGTGAGCAAGAACTACACTGACCAGCATAAGCACAACAGCTTTCACAGGAAAGGTCACAGGCACACCTACTGCAGTGAGCCACACCAGGCAGTGGGGAAGAATTCAGCACGGCAGCTACGGCCCTCCCTGCAAGGAAAATGATAAACAGGCGGGTCTGCTCCACTCGGATCTTGCTACACCTGTCACGGGATTTTAAAGAGAAGGCTTCATTAAACACATATAGAAGCCAGAAAAGCATAGCTAACAGCAGCAGGTATCACACAGGAGGAAAATGTCACGATTATTATATCAGAGGATTCTCCAGCATCCTGAAACCACACACACCTGTATGTCAAATCTCAAACAACAGATTTTTTTTCATGAGATTTCCTCTATTTTGCAGCACAATGTAAACATTTGGATGATGACTGTCATATGGACAGTAATTGCAATGTCAGCACAGTTTTTCAGACATGTTCACTCTGATTAAAGGGAATGGAAGCGAAAGCCCAGAGTGTTGCTGCTTAAAGAAAATTCCAACATTTCAAATGTTCATACTTTTCACTAAAAACATGTAAGGCCACGGGAAGGCAAAGTATGCAACTTCAACAAATGCTGCTTCTGACCTACCCATGATCACAGAAAAGAATTAGAGAAGACTTCAAGCACAAAAGCAGCTTAGATTGCTCTTAAGCAAGGATATCTGTGAGTACTCAGAGCTCTTAATTATTATTTTTAAAAGTATGAAAATATTTTTGCAAATCAGCTTTAAAGAAAAAAGAATCATCGTTCTTTGCCAGTCTTAGTCTGCAGCTCCTGTGAGCTTATCAGGATAAGGAAGTTTAAGTTTTCCACAGTCTTGCCTGAACGTTTTAAGTAGGGTAATGAACCCTGTCGTTCCAGGATTCATTACAACAAAGTCCCCCACAGCTTCACCTCATTACAGTCTTTGCTGAAGATAAATCAGTGAATAAATTTATTCATTTAAAGCAAAGAATACATGTTTCTCTATAGCAGCAGACCTTGTGCACTGTGTATAGTTTGACAATTTTTTTTAACTAACTTCATTTTCAGATGCAGAGCAACAGTATTCTCAACAGCAACTTGTTCTTTTACGAACATGAAAGCAAGTCCTTTCTTCTTTTTAGTCAAATAAATGCCAAAAATATAATCCTCTATTTAAATCTATTTGCAATAAGCAGGGACTAGAAATCTATTTTACATAGAAACAAAATTACTTATTTCCCCAACAAGTGCCTGCATCCAGAAATGGACCTACTTGCCTCCCCTTGACCATCCCCTCTCTCTCCAGATAAACTCACAAGAGATTTCCTAACTCAAAACGCATTTACGAAAAGCACTACCTGCTGCTTCCTTGGAGGAATATCTCCTAAGTAACTCAATTTTCCATAAAAGAACCTGAACTTTCTCCATTCTTCACAATGTAGGGGCTTCCCATATCCCAGTAAGGATTTCATTATGCTGGTGAGCACAGAGCAATTTCAGCTGTTTAAGCCATCTGCGCCACCGGATTCCTTTGTTCAAACTAATCCAATTCAATCTCATTCATGTCTTTTCTGTCATCTACATATTTTCATCCTTGCAGATAACTGTACATCTGTGCCAGCTACTAAATATCAGCCACTCACAAACTCTCCTTGCTCCCCTGGCCCCAGTCTAAACCTCAGACACTAACCAGTTTCACATTACTGCATGATGTGCCAGGTAAGCATCGGTCTCATTTCACAGCTGACAACACAGATATAAAAAAAATGTACTGACTTGTTTAAACTGAGGGGAAAAAGGAAAAAAAAGACTCATGAGTTAACACGTGTTGTGATTAACAAAAACAGAGTAAAGGATAAGAACTATTTAAGACACTTATTACTGTACTACTGACACTTGAAGTTAATACAATACTATCTTTATGTTTAGCAAAGTAATGTTTTGAAAGCACTCATTAAGCCCAGCTTTGACCACAAAAAGGCCATATGCTACTAAAGCAGATTTTAAAAATATAGAAAGAGATAGGACTGACATTAATAAACATTCAAAAGGGGCCCAAATGTAAAAATAAAGGGGGGAAAAAAGCCTATAATTCTTCATACAATCATTTATTCAATTTAAATTGTACTGTTAAGCTGTGCTACAAAAAAAAAAAAGTTGGAAATTCTACTCACCAAAAGGGTAATCCTTTGCTTTATATACCCAGAAACAGATAGGGAGATTAAAGTACATATTATTTTTGATATGAAAAAGAATTAAAGAAGAGAAAAAGAAACTAGTACCAGATCTAATTTCACACTCAGGGGATTACAATGTAGAGAATACACACAAGCATTCTTCACTGACAACAGCACTGTGAAATGCTCAGTAGATTGCTGGCACTCTTAGGATTTAAAAGATTTAATGTTCTGCTTCGTTACTTCACAGCATGCAAAAGTTTGGAGGACATTGGAAGACCAATCAGCTTAGCAAGGAAGAGAAACGGAAGGGCCTCATCAAATTTATAGGATCTTGATGGACCTTATTTGACAGCATTTTACTGTGCTTAAATTGCCTCCCTTAAAAAACATAAATATTTGCATGAGCAAAAAATCCAGAAACAAATTGATAAAACTCACACTTGGAGTAGCTGAAGTAGGAATTTTATACCTGAATACAGGTCATTGCTTGTCCTGGATCTCTAGGAGTGTACACTTGGCAGATGTATGGTTTCCCATGGCCAGCACTGAGGTGGACCATTGCTCCTCAATGTAAGAATGATAATTAGGGCAAAGCATCTTTGTGAGCGGCAGTAATTTCTCCCTTTTCTCTCCTGTGCAGCCAAGCAGGAGCAACCCTGCAGGGTAGGTGACAGCACTACAATAGCTAATCCCAACAAGTGAAACTCTAAGCGAGGAAATGTGCTCTGAAAATGCAATATGTATTCTAAGAGGATGAGACTTCTGAGAATACAGAAAGCCTCAGTAATTAGTCTTCAGGATGAGAAGGTGGTTCTTTTGCCTAAGAAGTCCTTTCAAATCTTGGGTATTTAGTTTAGCTCAAAGAAAACATGCTTTTTTGTTAATCAAATATCTAAACACCTGAAACTTTTAGAGGCACACATACAACTTCAACAAAAAACAACTTCAAACAACTGAATTTTGTGTTTAAGGTGCCCTTTGAATTATCTGCATAACACTAAAAGGTTTTGTAGTTGTTTTTACACTTCTTATGAAGAAACATTTTGGGGGGAAAGGTTTTGTTCGTCTTGTTCTGTTCAGAAAGAGCTTGAGGGGAAAGTTGAAATCCACGTAAAATACACCTCCCCTGCCGTTCCCTTCTTGTGGTGCCTCCTGGGGTGTGCCACAAGCCTGCCACAAGCTTCCCCCAGTGCAGGAAAGCAGTGATTGGTCTGATACACCACAGCACAGCCTGAACGCCTCAGGAGAAGCTCCTACCCTACTTAGGATTTATTTTCCCTTCTTGGTAACCACTGCATCAAAACCTGCCCTCACATATTTCTTCCTATTTTCGTCCCTAAAGAAACTCACCTGGGTCAGAAAGCACCCATCCCAGGAAGAGATGGCATGGCGGCTTCTCAGGGATTGTACATGGGAAGCATTTTCTATCTTGTGCCTCTTCAAAAGTTACAACCTGTTAGCAGAGAGATGGCCACCAACCTCACGTTGTCCTGAGCAGTCACATAATGAACAGACATTAAATCAACCACACTGACTTTGTTAAAAGCATACACAAACTGCAAAACCATCTGAAGCTGTGCTCAGAGACGTCTAAGCCAGCAGCAAATCAGCTGGCTGCTGTGCTCTGACACCACAGCCTCACTGCTCAGTGAGAGCAGCACTTTGGTTTGAACAACTGCTATTCCTCACCACTTCATCCCTCCCCTCCCCTTCCCTGCTAGCTGTACCCAGCAAGGACGTGACACTGACAAAAAAAGGCTGATCCTTTTCCTTTTTTCCTTTTCCATGCCAGCTTACACTTCAGCTCACAGAATTGGTGCACAGCTTTCAGAGCCACAATGGCACAGCACACCCACGGTGTGAGGACACATGGCCATGCGAGGAGAGGATGTGTCAGAGGAAGGGACAGGAGGTGGCAAGGGAAGGATAGCCAATGCATTTGAAACCATCACAATTATATGATTTTTTGGCAATATAGGCAGCTTCACATGTGCTCTCCCATCATGCCACCATGGCTCTACATATCACAGAGAGCTCACGGGATGTATGTTGACAACTGGAATTTCTGTAGCTGACTTACTGATTCAAAGTAATGCAGACTGCATTTCTACAAACAGGATCATGCTCTCTGTGAGTTTATCCTCTCCCAAGTCTTACTGAATGCCATCACCCACCTCCTAATACTATCCTATTTTTCAAAGTACTAGAAAAAGAAACAAGGTTAGCAAAGGATATTCAGACCCAGCAGCTTTCATAGGTAAAACATGGGAAAGAAAAGGAAGGTGGAATTGAAGAAATAAAACAGGATTCCCTAAGCAGGTGTAGCTAATGCAAAGTTTGAAATATCTAGCTTTATTTTATTTTATATTATCTCCCGTATGAAAATGTTTATACAGCAAGTACAGCACAGCATGTAAGCAATAATTGCTTTGGAAGGAACAATAATATGCAAGATGAGAATTAGTACTGAGAACAAGAGAGAAGAGGAAGAGGTCATCTGCAAAAGAAAGATATTTGAATTAAAAAGTATGTATTAGTAAGTAAGGGCCACATCATACTTGTTTCATCAAGTATAAGGCAGCTCTAAATGCAGTATGAAATAGCTGCTATTTACAGGACATTATTAGAGCCATACAATATAGGGTTTCATTTTGAAAGCTTACAGGACTTACTGGATAGATAAAACAGAAGGTTACTTATTACTTAAGCAGCACTCATCTCAGAAGGATATTAAGTTTATAGCCTGATGCTGCTTACCCATAACAAAGTCTAATTAGGGCCTAACAAGCACACCCACTGGCTTCAGTGAGACTAGGCAACAGTAAGACAGGATCCACGGTAGGTCAGGTTTGGCAGCTCCCTGAAGAAGTGCACTAGAGGAAACAAACTATTCGGCCAGTTAATAGAGGAAACTATTTAACAGGGAAGCCGGGGAGGAGTGATGCAACCCCCTCAGCGCCACAGCAGCCACTGCCAGGGCCAGAAGCAGGGCTTGGTAGCTCCGCGGCTTCCGCATATGTGCACAAGGCCATCAGATCTCCCCATGGAAAATGATCACCTCCAGCAGATCTTTAATTTCGTTGTTTATTTACAGCTTTGAAAGAAAGTTACTGAGTCACTTGTTTTTATTACACTGGTAATTGCATAAGGACTTGAGTTATATATATGTCACCCTCTTCTGTTTATTAGAAGAACGGACGCTTCTGCAGCTGTAAAATGCAGAAGGGCAATAAAGGAAAATAACTGGGGGAGAAACTGAGGACTAATTGACTGTTGTTTTGAAGCTCCACCTTCCATCATGAGACAAACATCAAGCAGTAAATCAGTTCTGCATATCAGCTTGGCATACCACAAGACACACAATGCACACCCATCTAACTGGTATCTCTCCTTCAAAACACTGAATATTCAATGCCAGCAGTATCAACCAAGACAGCAATTTCACTCCAAGACCTATCTCTTGGTTTTGACTTGGGCTCTCTGCTTCACTCTTCAAACTATACTCCACATTGCCTGAAGAGTACCTCCTGATCATAGGCCCTGCTCAAAGCATCTTAATTCAGTCAAACCAGACAACTGACTGTGAGGTGCCTCTGTTACAGGGTGTCACAGCTGGAACCACTGATCACTGCAAAACTGTCCTATGGAGAGCATCCTGAAAAGCAATGCTACTAGTAATGCAGGGGCTGGAACACAGTGACACTCTCATCATGGGGAAACTGTGTCAAGCTGACTAAATGTGGATTCTTTCCTACATAACTTTTATGATCTGGCTGCACATGGATATAAGTTGCACAATGAGGTTACGTAAAAGATTTTAAGTATTTATATTTGGATTTGTAGCCAGTATACTTCTATTTCACACACTATTTGCATTCCTCCTTGTTTCATTTTCCTGTACTTCCACCTGAATTACAACCACCTGAGCTTCCATCATCCCTGCGCACTGCTCTGTGGCACAATCTCTCTCCCTTTGCTTTCAAGCCATGCTCCTCCCAGCCAGGAATGATTTCTCCCCTGACTGGAAAGATGGGACCCAACCAGAGCCCTGCTGCCAACACTGCCCTGCATCGTGGCAGGCTGACTCCATTCAGCAGAGAGCTACCGTAAGCACAATTAATACAATCTCAGTTACAACTAATACTATCTCAGTTACAACAGGTACAAGGGTTTGGCATCTGGTTAGTTGATGCAGCATCTCTGGTGCGTGCCAGACAAAACCAGACTTTAAGCTGCGCACACTCAGGTGTGGAGTGGAACTTGACTACACTTGAAGGCTGGCGATTCATAGCAGAAAGTCTTTGTTTCATTCATAACAAGCTGTGTATAATTGGTTGCAACAGTTGAACAATGGCTTGGGTAAGTGAATCTCCACAGCAGTTGTATTCCTGATGTATCACAGCACTAGTCTCAAAACACCTGGGGGGCCAAATACCTGCGTGTTTGAAAAAGAACAAAAAGAAATCGTGGAGGGAGGAAGGGATGGAGGTGAGAGTAGAGCACAGCACATTGCTCCACTGAAAAATTACAGCTTGTATCTCTCCATTGAAACATTCCAACCAACTACATCAGCAGTAACCATTTGATCTATCACAAACACACACTTGCTTTTCAAAAGGTTTGAAGTCAATTCATCAAAGCAGAGCAACCCGGCTTTACTGGGCTCCCATGCTGAAGTCTGCCCCACAGCCCACCACCCGGCTGCAATGGCCAGAAGGATGAGGATGAACCAGTGCAGGCATCAGCCACAGTGCAGGCAAGGGGCAGCAGCAGCTCCCCACACACAGCACGCTTCCCACCCTTTTTGCCAGGTCTCCTGAAATGCTTAATCTCTATGCATCAAGCAAAGGGGAAATTGCAATCATACATATACAAAATGAGCCAAAGCCTAATATGACAATTTTGGATATGTACTAACTGGTGAATCAGACATTTTTCCACCTCTCATCTCTCTTCCCTGTTAACTGACAAGTCAGACTAATCCCTCCCCTTTGAAACTGCAGTATTCAGATGAGAAGTGTAAAAGCAAACTTGGTTTTTAATTTTAAATTCTAAAGGTATTTTGTTTACAGTCTTAATAAGGGCATGCTAAAGGCCCTTCAGTCATTTTCTTTCCTCTTGATTTTATCTCACTTCATTCAATTTACTATGTATGACTTTACATAATCTTGCTGTTTCAAGCACTGAAACCTGAATGCCGTAAGAATCAGAGTGCCACCAATTCCTAAGGCCTGCCCAGCACAGACACTGCAATTTCTTTTGCATGTCAATCCTAGCAGTGGTGCAGATACCTCTACATGGTTTCAGGCATGCATCTACATGCTGCTCCTCAGTGAGCTGGGAGGAGCAGAAAAGGATAAAAAAACAGAGTGGCCATTATGTCACCGCATCCATTTTTCAGGATGCAGTCCTAAGGAAAACCTCTTGGGTTCATGTATCAGCAGGAACAGCCAGTTGGGATTCCTGCCTCACTCAAGAGGAAGAACTTCAAAAAGCACACACAACTGGTTCTCAGGCTCTTCAAAGAACTCCAGAAGCAGGAAAATACCAGACTGAAACATATTCAAAATCCAGTAATAACAGAGGCAGCTGCTGCCACCTTCTCACATTAGAAATGTATCTGCAACCAATCCCAGCAGCAGAGATAACAAGCCAGTATAATCAGCCCACAGATAAACATAGAAGTCAGGAAAAAGGAGGATGGAGGCGTCTTCCAAAGTATTTAAATATAACTATTTTGGTCAACTGCTCTACTGGAAATTTTAAAGACTAACTTGAGGGGAGGTAGAGGTTACAGAGAAGCAGAGAAATGCTTATTTGTGATCAGTGTTGTCAGATGTGCTCTTCAACTTGTACCTTTGCTTCCCTAGTGAAGAAGAAAGTAAGCTATAAAGGGGCTGCCAAGCTTCGAAGCAGAAAAAAAAAGGAAAATAAGCAAGCAGGTAAATGTCTCAAAGACACAGCTTCAAAAGGAACTGACAGTGCCAACACCATTAACTGGGGAGACTGCCTGCATAAATCCATCCATATTTTAATGTGCTAATCTTCTCAAAGCTTACAAATGAATCAAAGGGTATCTCATACCTCAAGGAAAGAGAAGAGGTCTGAATGAAGCAGGGAAAAAAACCCCAAAATCAGGACGACTGTGCCCATGACAAGGGGACGAGCTGACCCCCACACAGACGTGCTGTAAGCTCATGATATGAGTTCATCCACCAGAGCCTCCCACAGTAGTGCCTGACTGAAATGCTGCTGCCTGCACCCTGTGGCGGTGCCAGCACGCCTGTTTACACAGCCACGCTGAGAATCAGATCTGGCTTCACCGAGCAAAACAAAAACCACAAAACATGTTAGGTTTTAAACACATTTTTAAACCAGATCCAGTCCCCGTTCTGGGTCACATGAGAGCTGCACGACTGCGCCAGAACAACCGGTGTGCATGTGTGCACAGGGCTGAAAACAGGGAATATGAGTTCATCTGAAAACACAGTTAAAGCCAGTTCTCCCTGCCAGGGACAGATTTATCTAGGTTTAGAGGAATTTATAAACGAGCAAGTAAAACCTATTCACATAAGCTTTTTTGGCGATAAAGCCAAAAATACATTACCATACTGTGTATCCAACAGGCATTTTCAGGGGATGAATAAATAACACCATGTTCCAAAGATGCTGGCTCCCTGTCACTGACAACATCTGCTGTCACTAGACTGCAGAAGGGAGTCCCCTGCAGAGTATAAGACATGAGCTACCTCCTAAAGGAACTGCCTGTGGCTGGCAAGCCCAATTTTAGGCTACAAAAGGACAAACTGTGACATGGCATCCCAAGGGAGACGACCATCCAAGGCTTGTCACCTGTGCTCCTGAAGAGCCACGTGCAACAAAACGCACATAGAAAAGCTTTACTTGCAAACCCCGAAGGTCTTGTGTTCTAGTGCATGTAACACTGGCATTGAAACCGAGCTCTGAATTCAAGGGGAAAATGCAGTTGCTAAAACACTTGCGTTACAAGCAGGGTTCTGAGTGCAGTTAAAGCCTGTTTCTTTTATTCCATATCAGTTTCAAATCACCTGAAGCCAACTTACTTCAACTTTTAAAAAGATGAAATTTCTCACTTATTTGCAGTATTTTCCCAATCTCTATGTTTTGTTTCATTCATACATTCACAACTGTTTAAATGATCTTCAATCTGAGAAACTGAATTCTCATTTGCAAGGCAAACAACATTCATGCCCAAGGAAAATAAAACACTCATCACTTTTACTAAAATAAAAATACCTTTCCAACTCTTCAAATTCTTGGTTCCTATTCCCCTGGGTTTTAACCCTTCTGCAGAGTTACTACAGAGCACTCCAACAGACCTTTTCCACCACTAGAGTGAGAAAACCTTTAGATGTGAACTCTCACTTCTGAAACAGAACAGAAAAACCTGGCAGGGTTCTGCAGAATGTAGAAGAAGCCTCATGTGCAGTAAATAGCATATGTGCAACAATGCAGAGGAGAAAAGTTGTAAGAGTCACTGGTTTTACCAATTTTTGCACAGATAAAGTTTGGAAAATAAAACAACAATATAGAAAACTCATATACACTGAAAAAAATAGCTTGAAAAAGGTAGTAGGGCTTGTTTTGTGCCCCTCTGTCCCAGCAAGCCCCACAATTACTCAGACAAGAAAAGGTATTTTATGCCTTTTATTAGCAGAGAGTCCCAGATGCATCTCTGTAATCCATATTCCACTTACTTTTATAAGTTACTACTTTGGAAAATTAATATATACAGACCTGAAAGTTTAACCAAAGAGCAACTCCAAGAAGTGTCTTAACCAAAGCTAAGACTAACACACTTTAGAAGCTTTCAGCTCACTGACAAGTTGCAAAGCTTGCTCTATAGCTCTTTGGGTCTCTGGGACTACACCGTTGTATGCAGATCAAAAAAATTCATCAGGATTTGGAAGCACATCCTAATATCGTTTATTTCTGTGAAAACTGGTGCAAGTAGTCAAACTCGCACAAAATATATTTTATCAATTCTCCCAGTTGCCTTCCCCAGGTTTACATTTACTTCTATCTAACAGTTATTTTCTTCTTATTTGAAAATGTCATTAAAAGTCCACAAAAGAAGATTGTCAGTTTCTCATACTGCATTTTTTTCAGCCCTGACAACAGCGAGAGAACCTTTGGCTCCCTGGAATCACACCAGCACAAAAAGAGATTGCGGGTGCCACAAGGAACTTCCGCTGCTCATGAAACCTTCTCAGAGTGTCCGGCACATACCGTGTTCAGAGCAGTTACTGTTCTTTCACAGAAAGATGAATTTGATGTACATCTAACAAAACTAACTGATTGTAGCAGTTGGAAAACAAAAGGAATGTAACAATAAGATTACTTTTTTCCTGCTTCTTAGACGCCACGGGCTGACAAAGTGCCACCTCTACTGGAAGCCCTGCCCATTTGGTAAAAAGTGTTAGCACATTCCCTGTTGTGAGGATGCAAACTCCATAGGTCTGATCGAGTGTTGTATGAGAGATACGCATTGATAAAGCCACTCTTTCCAGCTCCATAGCTGATAATACTCAGGCTTCTTTCTGTATGTGGCCTCTGTAAGTCCTTCTGGTGCTGTATCTTGAAATGATGCAAATAAACTGCAATCGACATTTCTACAGACATGGGGTTATATAAGCAATGCCAGGACAACCCAGACTTACGACCAAAAAAAATATAACTCAAGTTCAAATATTTTGTAGTTATTTTTTCACTACTAAAAAAACCTTAAATTTGTGTTTCTCACATATATTGCAGAGTATAAACTCTTAGGGAAGAGGAACAGACTTGCAGTATACTTTCAGGCTGTTTATCTTTTAGGATGAAAAATATTTTAATCTTTTATAACTTTTAGTTATCAAGTACATTTCTAAGAGAGATGATCAGCTCAGACACGCATTACTGAGCCTGGTAGAGGGATTATTGGATAAAATTCCATGAGCTGTGCAGGTCTGACTAAGCATTGCTCTGAAAAAGCTTGGTATGAAGCTACAGACTTGAGCAGAACAGAGAAACAGGCGCCTCCAATTTTACACCCAGGTCATAATTTGGAGCTTTGCTCATCCTAAACCTGGCCCTACCTCTTTAATTTAATGTTGGTGCCAGAACTGCTGTCTTTCACCCGTGTCATTCCCATGAAAAACTCCCATTGCCTACACTAAGAGACTCCAACCTGAGCTGTACGCACAATAAAAGACCTTTTCTAAAAGTCATTTAAAGCCTTGAGAGAAAATAAAACAAATGGGGATACCAAACAAATACTGAGGTTGATGGACAGAAGGAATGGAAAGAGAGAAAAGAAGACATAAGCTTCACAGTACTATTATAAGCATGGTTAATTGGAAAGAAGCCTGTGGATTTGTACTGTTTATTTTGAGCTACAAAATATAAATAAAATACTGCAACCTAAACAACTATTTCCTTACTCATTAGACTCAGGTATGTATTAAGCCTCTATATATTAAAATGATGAATAATTCTGCATACATCACTCAGCAAAAGCTCATACAGGCTTATATGACATGAAAGAAAAATAAAACAACAAGCAAGTCAGGGAAAGACATTCAATGACTAAACATTAGAACTGGCAAGGACAACAGTGAAGCAATCACTTCACAGACAAGTAAAGTCAATACACAGTACTGACAAGGTGGGCCAAACTACTTGTGCCTCAGAAGGCAGCAAAGCCTGGAAGAACAAAATAATAGCAAATAATTGGAAAGACTGGCATGCCTACTGCTTCCTGCTGAAGAGCAGTGGTGGCAAGAGCACTGCGGTGCAAGGAGCTATGGTTGGCTGCTTCCCTCTCCCCTGGTCTGCTGGTTTGACAGCAGGGGCTGCAAGGAAACAGCTCAGACAAAAGGGAATATAAGGCAAAATCATAGATGAGAGTGAACCAGAAAACATGGTTATCTAGCCAAAGCTCACTCTTTTTAAAACAACTGGCTCTTTCACATTACCAAAACCTTTCTGGATATTCATCATAATGGGAGGAGAGAGGGGTTTTTCACAAGGGCATCCCATTACTATGGGACAAGGGGTAAATGGCTTTACACTGAAAGAGGGTAGGTTTATACTGGGTATTAAGAAGAAATTCTTTTCTGTGAGGGTGGTGAGGCATTGCAGCAGGTTTTCCAGCGAAGTTGTGGATGCTCCATCCCTGAAAGTGCTCAAGACCAGGTTGGATGGGTCTAACATAAGGTGTCCCCGGCCACAGCAGGAGGGTTAGAACTGGATGGTGCCTTGAAGGTCACTTCCAGCCAAACCCATTCTATAATTCTGTGAAATCCAAGTGTGCAAAAACATGAAGTAGATACACAGTGTTGTAAAGCAGTCAAAATTGTAAATGTTTAGGCACATGCTAATTATGAAATAGAAAAATAGTAAATATGGACAGATTTAATGCTTTTAAGGAAATCAGATACCTTCTGGAGAGGGCAAATTTCCAAGAGTCACATGATATCTGGCTTGAATTTTTACTGTCTTGCCATTTAATAAAATAAATTGTGGTTAAGAATTTGTGTAAAAATTGGAGCAGGTTACAGAGAAGTAAACTATTTTTGAATTTAAAAAATGAGCACGAAAATGTTCTGTCTTATTTACATGTCTATTATAGTGAAACCTCAAAGTAGGTTGGAGGTACTTTTAAAGAAATTTCATGATAAAGCAGCACTTGATAGATAAGCTTTGGAAAATCTTGCTATCGGGGCACTAATCTGCAGCTGAGAGCTCAAGGAAGGAACTCCCTAAACTCTGTGGTAGTTCCTTCCACAGACACCAAAACTCACATCAGGTCTCTGACAGATTTGTAGCAGTCGGTAAAAGTCAGACAAGTAAAATTGCTCCTATCTCCACCCACACACTCTGTCCCAAGGCGAAGGTTCCCAATTTGCACATGAAGCAGCTTGGGAACAAATGTAGTTTTCCTCCCAGAAACCAGAGTCTGTTTACCTTGGTATATGCCCAGCTAGTGTAGATTTCTACATATGAGCAAGCAGAATTGCTTGCCAGTTTGCAGCCTCTCCCTGAAACACTGTTTTCAGCTTCCATGTAATTTCCCACCACAAGAGCCAGACGGCTGCACTAGGAAATCACTCCAACAGACCCAAGACTGAACTGTGCCCGAACATACTCAACACACCAGGTTCTGGCTGCACAGGCTACGGCCAACTGCTCCTTGTTGCCATATCCCACAACTCAGCATAAGGAAGTCTCCAACTAAAGGACCATTTTTAGACTTGAAGAGTAACATTAAAATGTAACCTTAAATTCTAGAGGATATTCTACTATAGCTCCAACGTCCTGTTGTACTGCTTTCAAAGGGACACCTCTTGCTAAAATTGCTTCTATCTCAGTTAATACACACTTTCAATCTGCTCAAATAATATGTTTGTGTAACCTTCAAATGGTGTTATGGATTAACATTAATCTTTGATTTCAGTTCTATTGAAAATAAAACCAGTAAAAATTACCCAAGAGAAAAAGAAATATGAAGGAAACTTCTAACTAGACAAGAACTGTGAACACCACAATTAAACATAACAACTAGTTATCAACAAAACTCTATAGCCCAAACCAACTTATAAATTATTTGTTACCCTAAAATCAACTTCCATTGTTCTTCCCAAGCCAACCTGTCTGTATAGACTACAAGCACAAAAGGATGTCTATCTCAGTTGTGGTCTTGCAGAACTCTCACTAAAATGTCATGTCACACCAAAATTTAGCATTTACAAAAACATCACCACAATTTTCCTATGTTCACTGCTCCTTATAATCAAGATTTACACCAAACTGGCATTTACTCCAATGACATTTGTATTGATGAATGATGGCAAGACAGATGATGACACACCTGGCAAATAATAAGTTTGGTATGAGGAAACGTGAATTTCGGCAAGCTCTAAATCTTCAATTTATTGTTTTCATCAACTCAACCCCAGTTCTAATTTGGGAGCATTTTATTTTGGTCAAAGAACTCATCTAGTAGAACGAGTCATACTTTGTTGGTTCTTGCCCAGGGGATAGGTGTGTTTCTCAAATTATACTCTCACAGACTAGGAGTAAAGAGGACAGGGAAAGAAAACCATTATGGAGCTAGGCTTCAATTTAGTTGGAGACAGTGGAAAAGAAAATACTGACAACATTTTAGCACACTTGGATTTTTTTCAGAGAGTGAAATACTGGAAAAAAAATTCCAGTAAGTGTAACTCTTAAAATCTTTTTAATGTACCTTATTGTAATAAAGTATCCTATTTCACTTCATGTTTCACTTGCTAACCTTATGACCCTGTGTCCTGAACAACCTTTGTATTCTCTACATATATTTTCTATTTGACTAACAATATTCTGCAAAGGCAAATTTTATATTAAAGCTACCAGAATTTAATTTTCAGGTGTTACTGGAGATGCATTTTTAAAATAATCCCAAAAATGTGTGGATATTAGGGTATTTCACATTTTAAGGAAAATTGCTGCAATTAACGTGCCAGTTTTGAGTAAATTAATTAGTGCTCATGAGAAGGCACCAGGTTAATAACTCCGGAGAAATTTTTCTAATTTTGTTCCATTTAGATCTGTTAAAAGCCTGCATTTTTGTATTAGAAATGCAGTTCCTGTCTAGTCTGGAAGATCAAGAGTTTGCAAAACGGAGACACTGCAAGAGTAACAGAATCAGGTTCAGACAACAAAAAAGCCAATTTCATTTGGGCCACCCACAAGTTTTTAAATCCTTTTGAAGAAAGAAAGCAACAGAAGCAATTTGTCAATTAACAGAAAATAGAACTTCATTCATTTTGGTCAACAGGTAAGCACGGTTGTTTCACATAAATCACAGAGAAGGTCAGGAACATCTCTGCATGGCACACAGAAGGCACGAATCCCTCAAGGGATGCTGCTTCTGGATTACCCACAGGCAAATTAGGAGGACCTGAAACAGAGAAGTCTTAAGTTTCAGCTCTGGACCCTCCTATCCATCCTAAACAGATGGAAAAAACATGATTGATAAAAACTCTAAATACAACTTTATAGTTCAGCTTAACTTTGTAGTAGTTTTACTTTACAACGCTTTCCCTTTGCTTACATTTTTTTGGAGGAAAGAAGACAAAAACATGTAAAAATTATATAACTATTGAATTAAAATGTCTATAAACAATTACATAAACAACTTGATTGCAGTTTACTTGAGCTCTACAACCAACCATATGAGCAGCATCTTTACATGTAATGTCTCAGTGACTTCAGTTCCTCTATCATCTATTGTCTGGGAACTCAGCACCTTTGGGCAATATACAAATTCATAGTCTTCAGTTTGAAAAAAAATAGAAAAAAGTTTACTCTCAAATCTATTAACATCAAATAATGGTGTTCTCTTCCTCAGAATTTTTCAGACTTTAGCTGACACATAGTAAGCAGAAGCACGTTTATGAATTCACGCTTTTCCAAAAAAAATAACCACCTAGAACTTCTCACAGTGGGTAACACCCATTTAAAAACAATATAAACTAGCAGTGAACAAAAGATGTTTCTGGTTTCATGACGAAGCCAGCACTGACACAGTGGAGTTAGCAGGGCATTGTATTCCTCTTGAGCAGCTACTGCAAGCTTCAGTAAATGGAAAGACCAGCACCACGATTCAATCACAATATATTTCCGAGTTCAGGATCAAAGTGCCAGGCTGACAGATTTCTGCCAGCTGAAAAACAGGTACAGTCACTTTGTCAGGAAAAAAAAAAAAAATTAGGTGGAGGACTAATGTGAAAACAAAGAATGAGTGTCATTTCTGCCCTGTCTGCCTCCTTGGTGCTAAGCCTGTAGGCACCTCGCCACGCCAGGGACTGCTACTTCTGACCAAGAGCATCTGCAAGGGACCGGCTCCAGCCCCTGCAGAGGCTGTCCTGGAGCAGAGAGCAGGCACAAAGGCTGCCACCAGCCATCGGGGCAGCTGCTGGGGCAGCCCAGAGCACCAGGAGCTGCAATCCTGCTCTTCACACTGTTAACATGAGAGACAAGGATGCAAACACCGCCTAATACTTAAAATATGGCAGAGAAAACCAAGTGGATTTACGTATCACAGGACATAAATGAAAGCAGTTTAAGATTGAAGCCTTCCCTTATATTTAAGTCTTCAATGTGGTGTTCCAAAGCCTCACTTATTCTGACAAGATTTAAAAATTGACACAACGAAGCAAATGTACAGGAGGGGACATAACACATGCAATTCTTTACTAGATAATAACATAGCAATTTTTATAAAACCTAAGAGGAGAAGAAACACCAACACAGGGTGACTGGCTTATGCAGCGTGCTGCTGTGGGGGACACGTGCCATGGCACATGGCTGCTTACCATTCAGTGGTGCTGGGGGATAAGGAGCAAAATACGGGAGGGAATACCTGCAAACTAGCACCCTAGGGAAGCTGCAGTTTCCTAGGAGGATTAAGGAAACATATTTCGATGTGACAAAGAAGCAGCCCAATTCCATCTGCTTAAACAAGAGTTAAAGCCACCTGGCAGCAGTAAGAGAATAAATGTGGAGCTACTGACTGTATAGCCACGAAGAAATTCTTCTTTTAGTAACTGAAGTTTTATTAATTTAGTCTTCTACATGTAAGCAAACAAAAAAATGAATGTGCTGTGGAAATGATATTTTATTTGTGTTTTTCCCTCCAATCCTTTGCACATCTCCAGCTATTTATAGAGCACTCCTGTGTACCTGGCATTCATGTATTTCAAGTTGATAAATGAAACCCATGAATGCTGGAACTGCAGCAATAACACATCTCAGACCCTCAAACAGGGCATTGGTAGGGACTAACCTGGATTAATGATATTCTGTAGGGAAACCATGCACCTCTCCATACAAGGGGGCAACAATTCAAAGGTCAGGTCCCACTGCTGACAGTCCCACCTTGGTCAGCAACGATTTGGCCAGCACAGAACATCTTGGCTGGGTACCAGCACACCACTCCAATTCTCTCTTTATCCAATTCTGTATTTAGCAGAGGACTGCTGGGGTGCAGAGGTGGCATAGTCATCAGCTTCATTTTACTCATCAGGGAGCTGCAACCCTGCAGCCAGCAGCAGCATTGCTGGCTGCACCCAAAGCTGCACCATGGCATTTCCCCTCAGCATCTCATTTTTCTGGTGTTTTGTAACTTTACTCCCAGTTACATTCCAATTGTTCTAGCCTGCTATGTGATGCTATAAGGCATGCATTAAATTGCCCTGATCTGGGGAAAAAAGGCACCGTATTTTTGTTGTGCCCTCTCTAGATACCCCTCTCCATGCTGCTCTGACCACTGCATCCCTCCTCGCCTCATTGTCCCTGGCTCTCTGCCTGGGACACCCAGCTCAGGACCTGGGTCCCCTATTCCACCTCTTGCCTTACAGGCTTTCCACACATTAAGGTGGCCAGAATATTCAGGACTTCTGGCTCTCCCGTGTTACCATGTCTGCCTTGCTGATACTTTATTTTTTAGAGAACCATATGAGAATCGGCATGACAAAGAAGCAGGGCCAAGCCACTAATCAGAAATCATTCAAAATTAATTTTCTTAAAAGCATAAAATGTGAATACTTGCACAGTAGGAAGAGGAACAAAAGCTCTCCAACATCAAAATGAAAACTTTTTTTTTTCTTTACATGAAGTACGACATCAGTGGAGCACCTCTAAATTTTTAGAAGCAAGTAATTTTTATAAATATATTTTGGTTTGTTGAGTTATTAAAAAAAAGTGATAGCAAGCATATAAAAGATAGAGAAACAAAACGAAAGAAACAAGTGGGGGGTTTCCACTGTAGAAATCATGCAGACATCTGCATTAGCTGAGATAAAACACCAAAACACCCACCTATATACCTTAAAAACATTTAAATGCCTAAAAATATTTTAGAAAACTTTTTTAGATAATTTAAGATTTAATACTGCAAAGGCTTATGCATTTGATTGACCACATGAGCAGATCCCTTTAGGTGGTACAAGAAAACATAACTATATGTATCTGTAGAATTGTGCCCTAATAAATGCATTCATTCCTAAAATACAAAACAGAATTCTAGAAACAAACCAGGAAAGTTTCTTTGGAACACTCTTATCCAGTTTCAGTATTTGATATGACAGTAACTGAGCAGAAAAACCTTTAATAAATTAAAAGTGCAAAGAATGTAAGATGCAGTGCATAGACTTTTATATATCTATTTCATCCATGTCTGCAGATTTTTGTGCAATTTTCTCCCAAAACTCAGCACTCTCTGTGTACCCATAATTTCAGGCTATTCTGTATTTTCTTCCTATTTCACCAAGGCAGGCATTCCAAATGCCTTTTTTCTTTCTTAGCTCCTTCTCAGTTCATCCTATTTAGCTTTGTGGTACCTGTAAAGTCAGATTTCACAGAAGACCAGATACTGTTATTATCCTTCACATTAATGTAGGATTTTTATTATTTCAGGAATAACAGAAAATAACAATTTGTTATAACAGCAAAATTCTGTAAGCAAGATTTTTTCCCCTATGCAGTTTGTCTGTTTTGTATATATTTACATCCATGGGATTTTTGTTGGTATCCAGAGCTCCAGCTAGGACCGTGACCTCATCCACATACACTCAAAAGTCATAAAACATGTGCTGGACTTGGATAAAATCAATAAATCTAAAAATAGCAACATAAGTGGAAGACTCATATTTACCATTCGGCTCAGAATATTCTGCGTCCATCATCAGGTGTCAGCAGGGACAAAGCGAAGTGTCTCGGAGCACTAGCAAATGGGCTGCTACGTCTGAATAGT
This sequence comes from Atrichornis clamosus, assembly GCA_013400975.1. Taxonomy (NCBI): domain Eukaryota; kingdom Metazoa; phylum Chordata; class Aves; order Passeriformes; family Menuridae; genus Atrichornis; species Atrichornis clamosus. Next base: position 102,722 of record WBMZ01013248.1, on the reverse strand, counting down.
TTGGATGAGGTTTGACAATGAAAACACTTTTTAAAACAGAAAACAAGCAGGCAGCAGCAAGCTGAATAGCGGGTGGAAAGCTCTAGTAAGCGCATTTTGCAACACAGGCAGCTGCAAATCACAACAGGCCATTCCGCTGGTTTGTCAAGGGAGCATTACAAGCTAAAACAACTTGCAAACAATAAATAGCGTTCTGGCAACTCGTAAAGACCCATTAATTTTGTCCACGTTTATCAGAGATTGTATCTCAATTCATACAGCTCTGTGTATAAAAGAGCCCGGCCTCCAAAACAAATTACATCAGCTCCTCATTAGTAAATATCTTTAGGAATAAAACAGGAGTCAAAGTTTTCACAGTTTAAAAGGCACAGATAAAAACAGTAGTTTTAAATCAACTATAAATAAAAGCATAGCAGAGTGAAACAGCTATATTTCCAGCATTTGTACCAGGCAAAACACCCATGCAGATGGTTTGCTTAATATCACTTTTTTTGTGACAAGAGAATCCACGTTGTCCATTTGCATTAGAACGGCCAGACAAAATCTCTGTGTGTGATAATTTGCTGTAGCTAGAGAGAATTTGCAATGAGAGCTTGAAAGTTTTCATAGCAACCCGCAGTGTCCCTGTGTGCATGAGGGATTAGAAAGGAGACGGACGCTTCCTTTGCTGGCTGCTCCAAACCAGTGACACGGGGCACAGTCCCAGTGCCACACACCTTGAGTTACGTCTAGGCTGAGCTCCAAACGTCCTGACCTTTCCTCGGGTGTTTGCAGTTAGTCATCATCTTTCTCTTGCCTAGACAGCCTGCCTTCTCTTCCCCCTCTCTTCCAGCTCTCCATTTGAAGCTTCTAATGCAGGTCATTCCAATTCTGGCAAATGACACAGGTATTTTGGGGGTTTGAGCTGTATCAGTTTGGCTCTAGTTTCTCTCTCTGTTTTGTTTTTGGAAGTCACCTAAATGAAGAGCCGTTCTTACACACTAAAGATTTATGCAAATCAGTGACACCATATATGCATATAATTTTTAACACACAGACACTATAGTTGATGGACAAAAAATTATTTTATACTCCAATGCTTTTATGCAATAAAAGCCAAGAAAAAGTTAAATAAAAACCCCTCAATGTAAGATGTTTCTGACATGCATCAGAAACTGGAAGCATGTATCTTGATACATTTGACAAAGACAAATGCCTGCCCAGCGAAATCCATGGATTGCAAGGCCAGTGGATAGGTTCCTTGTAGGACTGGAGTCTTCATTAGTGCCTAAAATTCTAGAAAGGCTACAAAATGAAAATGTAAACACCAAAGGCAGTACAGAGATTTTCTAGAACTCTTCTGGCTGTTTCCTACAGGGGCATATGATAATGCACAAGTAGATACAAACCACGGCTACCACAGTGCTCTCACACAATTCCTCAAGAGTCCAAAGAAAGCAGATTCCATTAGGAGACAAGAGTACTTCAGCTAACTGCAGGGCTTATTACCATGCAAAGCTTTTCCAAAATAGACGGAAAAACTATTGTGTGCCAAATTCTCATTCAAACTAGCTTAACTCATGAACTCATGTGCAGTAATAATATACGTAGTGAACAGTTAATGCCAGGTATGCTTAGCTAAGAAGGAAGTCCTTTCACAGCAGCATAAAATAGGCAAAATGAAAGGAAAACTTTTTGAGAATTTCCTATAAAGATAATAAAAGATGCCAGTCTGTGCTGGAGATCAGAAATCTTACTTTAAAATACCTAATGAAAGGGAAATGATTAAACATCAGATAATATATCTCTGGAAAAACACTGGGGATAAACCAACTTGCCTAACTTCAGAAATACAGAATCAGAAAGTAGCCAAAAACATTTAATTTCTTCATTTTAGCTAGTTTATTGCACCATTTAAATTTTCTCCTTTAATACCATAAAGATGGCAACTGTTACTTAAGAAGCAGAAAAATACAGCACAAAGTGAGGCCCTTGCAGATTCAATAAAGATACAAATTGAATGGATTATTATTGTTAAATGTCACTAATATCTTCCACACAGAATAGATGTTGTAGGATACATAGCTACAACAAAAAGCCCTTCATCAGTCTCCAGTGACAATCAAAGTTAGCACTATCACCTTTATTGTCTCAAAAAAACCCCAAGTTGAAGAAAAACCTTGCTCTTGTAGCCTCAGAGAGTTGTTCACCATATTATCCGCTACATAAATGTAGTGTGGTGGCTTTGAATTCCCTTATGACTAAGAGAAAGGCACGAATCCATTGCTCACCTTCTACCTCACCCCAAGCAGTAAGAAAAGGTGAGGTTTATAGTATTTGATAAATTATACAATGTAGCCAAGACCGTGCCTGTAGTGCCCAGCCTGGAATGCCAGCAGGTACGCTGACGGAGACCCTGGGTTTCCTGCTGCAGAGTGAGGTCTTCCCAACAAGAAGGAGCATTTCCAGAAGCCCCTGAAAGGAACTACATCTTAAAATGTCTTTTCCATATCGCTGTGGCCTCTGTGGTTTCCTAGTCTCTCAAGAGGATTGGTTTCTCTTTGCTCTTACTCCAGGTAGCAGCCTGTAACAGGGAGTGATGCAGGACAGAGAGTGCAGCCGCCTGCTGCCAGTCATGTCTGCCCCTCTGCAGGGACCAAAGGGAGGACCTTAAGGGGGTGAAACTCAAAAAGCTGAGAAGCAATGGCAAGAACCCAAATCGCTGGTGGCTGAGTTCATTAAACGAAAAATGAAGTGAAAAATAGAGTAAAATGTGTCTAGTCATATTAACAGCACTTGAAATCATATAACTAAACCTGACTCTAATACGTGTGTTCATTAGAAGGAGACTTGCAGAAAGTAGATACAAATCTCCACGTTATGAAGTACTCTGATCACAAAAAATAAGCGATCACCCAGATTTCAGACAGAATAAAAACAGTTTTATCTTGTTGATAATCATGTAACATGTAAGCATCTTTCCTTTTTTGAATAACAGGCATCACTTACAAACCTTAATGCATTTCATCTGTAACATTGCTTCCTGTTCCTGATAGGGAAAGGAAAATTCATGAGGCAAATATTTAGCTCCAGGCAACAGGCCAGTATAGCAACAGAAAGTTTTACACTTGTGCCAAGATTTCTTGGTTTCCTTTTAAAATGAAAATCGTGACAATTATCTTGATGCTCTCTGATGAATCAGATCTGTCTATATGAAAAAAGACAGTTTTTGTTTCCAACACGCTATTTTACAAGCTTATTCACTTTCTTTAAAAAAAAGCAGCTTATGTACCAACTTAAAAGCTAATGTGCTTGCATGAAAACATTCGTAACCAGTCAAGCCACAGAGATTTTCAGTCAGTAAACCTGAAATGCGAATTGAAACACATACAGAATTTCACCAAGGGGATTAATTTAGAGACACTTTTCAAAAAAATACAGTTACTGTCCACTTTGTTCAACATTTTCCAATCCACGTTATAAATCTGACTTGTACTGTCAATCCTTGACAATGTAAGCATTTCAAAAAGTATCACACCACAAATTAAAGCTTTAATTGAACATGAAAAGCTTTAATTGAACACCACAATTCTAAATTTAAGATTATTATTCTGATTCTTTGTCTCATACATACTCAGTTTGTTCTGAGGTCTTCTCAACACTACTCTAGGGCTGCTTTCCCACCAAGCATGGAAAGTGTCCATTGCCAGCTGATTTGCAGGTAGGAATATGAACTCTGCTCATTTTTAATCCCCGTTTTAACTGTGGTCTCACACTGAGTAGCAATTTAAGAAAGGCTAAGGTCATTCCAGTTTGCAAAAATTCTGGCTCATTTCCAGAAGACTTTCTGAAGCCTAAGTTATCCTGTTACTTTTCAATTTGCTAAGAGTAAAGAATCTAATCTGTTTCTAATGTGTATTTGTTTCCATTGCCTTTGTAGCTCTTCCCCTAGAAATCTCCTCCTGGCTCTCATGAACGTGCTTCTTGACCAGCAGCTGATTGCTCCCACTGGTAAAGCTGAATCCAAGATTACTGCAGGTACAAAAGTTCACAGCAGAGAACAGCATCTACATTTGGGCCAGAACTTACCATTTCCTGGAGTTCTGCCTCTCCCTCCTTCTCCCCTCCCTGGCAGAGCTGCAAGTTCACTTTCTGCTCCCAACAGAATGAACACACAAGCATATTTGCAACAAGCAAACTCTTGTTAAACACAGTGTCATACACAGGGTTCAGATCCCATCATGCACAGAATCCAATTCTTTCAGCAGTCAATTTTCCCCACTGTGAATTACCAAAATTCATGACTGTCAGGCTGGGAGCAAAAAATAAGGTAAATAAATAAATAGAGACAACTTGGCAATAACCAGGGAAGCTCTTGCTGTCACCCAGCAGCTTCTCAGCTGTCAACCTGCCTCACTGCTGTAGCCACAACAGATCTCCTCCACCACTCTCTGCTTACACTGTTACTATGCAGAAACATGATTTTCTGTATAGGAGGAAAGACTCGGAAACCAGATATTCTGCAGCTCTTCAACCAGTGCTTGTAATTCTTTACAATCCATCCCTCAAGACAGAGAACAGCACCCTGAAAAAGTATTTCAAGTCCATTTCAAAGGGAATCATACATTATGCAAAGCTTCTTTCACAACAGACACCAGGACTAGAGATCCATGGGAGAAAGTCAGTAGACCTATGAATAAAACACAAAACCAGGACTCATTGCATTGGATTCTGTGTTTTCCTTAGCCATTCACTTTCTGTATTATCCAAACCCGAATCTCCCACCCTTAATAACCCTGTGGTCAGACATGCCCCTCTGTGCCTTACAGTGTTCACATAATTGTGTACCTGAGATACCTGTAGACATGATGACAGTACCTAATTTTAGTCATTAGATCCTTATCCATGACTTGGCTTTGTTTTCTTAATATATCTGATATTAGTCCAATGATTGCAATACTACCCAGTCACAAGCTTCCTTTTTATTGGAAAATTTCCATTTATTTTAGTTAATGAAACTGAATTCTAGAAATTAAAACTGACTCTTTTTGGATTTCCTTGATAAGAACTATCACAAATCGGTTTTGCCCAACTAGACCTTTAGACCTGAGAGAAGAGGAATCCTTGTATTCTTTTAAGAATGCCCCATCAAAATGTTGTGGTAAAAAATACTGTTCTTCTGAACATGCTCCATCTGGAGCTATACAGGGTCAATGCCCAAAACCAAACTACCAGGGACGATATACAGGGAAGAATGTAATAGGAAAAAAACCCAACCAGAATATAGTGTATTATTACTCCTGCAGCATTATATTGTTTGTGGCCGAGTTCTATTTCTGTTAGCTTTTAAGTGGACTCAGTTAAGTATAATTTCTATATTTGTCCTCCCCTGAGATGGCCTATTATGATTTTATGAAGATAGTGTATATTTCACATAGCAGCTAAAAGTGGAGAAAGCGGAGAAAAGCAAACCCTTAAGCAAAAACAAGCCAGAGGATACTTCCACAGACACTGTGCAGGAGAACGCAGGGATTGCCTTTTTTATATACTTTTTTTCCCCCTAATCCCATTCGTTATTTCATGGAAAAGATGGAACCTATATTTTAGTATGAATATGCAAATCTTTAAAAAAAAAAAAAGCATGTCTATTCCTCTCAAAACATACAGCAACCATCACTGGGAAAGAGCAACGAGCAAGGTTGGGCATGCTAAAATAAACACAATTATATTTCAATCTTTGGAAGTTAAACAGTCCTTCAGCAGGGTCAGGAATCAAACATTTCATCATGAATGAATTATACACTGGTTTTACTTTCTTTTGCAAGACCTTAACCAACCTCAGGCATGACAAGGAATGAGGAGAGCAGCAGAGAAACCCTCTGGTAGTGGGAGAGACATAACCACATAGAGTGAAACATCTGCTTTTTCTGAAATGCCACATTCCAAGCCTAAACTAGAAATCTCTGCAGTATTTGCTGTAAGTATCAGGTTTTGTACAGAGGAATACAGGCACTAGTTCCCATGATTACAGGCTCAGTAGCTGATACACCCACACAGTCTTAACCAGGCTGCAAGCTTTGGTTTGTCTCCCCAAAGGCCATCTCATGGCAGGTGTTCCACCTGGCTGTCAAAAAATAAATGAACAAAAATACTCTTGTCTTTCTTCTTACTCTTCCTACTTAAATCAGATCCCTCCTTTTATCACTTCCCCTCACTATCCTTCCTGCACCCCCAGTGCTGGCCTGCCCTCTCTTTTGTTGAATGGTATCTCTTGCTGTCACTTTACGTCTTCTTCCCTTCAGACTTCCCTCTGCTCCATCAGACCCCCCTGCCAAGCCTCCCTGCCTGCAAGGTACAGGATCACAGGAGAGTGCTGCCTACACGTGCTTACGTAAAACACAGGCTTTGGCTTTACTATTTCTTCTGCAGTACCACACGTAAAACTCCGATTCAGGTCATGACGACGTACAGCAAGAGAAGCAGCTGAAGCCCCCAGTTCAGCTTGGAACAAAAGGGTGGCCCCCGTCCACCCCCACGGCTTGCTATGATTTAACTCTTGCTCTTGGACAGGCAAAGGGAAGTGCAGGGCAGGAAACTGCCCCAGTGGAGGATGCACCAACCTCCTCCCCCTCCTCCCAACTTTGCCTTCAGCCATAGCAGAGGAATGCAAGTCACAGCTCCAGCTAAGGAGGGGTTATTAATGGCAACAAGACTAAATCAGGAACTGGAGAGAGGCCTTGATTTCAACAGGAAGAACTGAAGAAATGCACTCTTCACTGGATTGTTCAGTGCTTCCTATTAGTTCATTTGAATTAGACTTCCAAGTAAATATAACTGCACGAGAAGAGTTTATCTCTGATTTTGTCAGCGATTAATGACAGAGCAGAAATTAGAAGTATAAGCCTTGTGAGTCTACTTCAGTGCTCAACCAACTGGACAATGTTGTATATACAAATGTAAAATAGCTTCCAATGGTATGCTGCTCTGCTGCTTACACAATGTCCATCATTTTTACTCTTTTGCATTCAAAAAAAGCCACAGAGAGGGATAAAAACTGCAGCCACAGAAGGCAAGGTTAAAACAAAAAACGTGAGTCCCAAAACCAGAGCTCTCTGCACTTTTGGTTCTGCACTCACATACGTAAAACTCTAGTTACACATTAAGAGACTACATATTACCATCACTGTGAAACCCCTACCAGCGCTCCTTCCATGCGGTGCTCACAGGCAACCAACAAATGCCTTTCACAGAAGTCAAGGGGCACGAGCCATCTGGCCAGCATGTCACTACTGGAGCACTGGCTCACATCCCCTACAGATCACCACTGGCCAACCCACTCCGACACACTAGCTAGCCTGCCACCTCGGCTTTTGTGGAGGCAGTATTGGATCAGCTCATTCACTGGTACCGGGACTATAATGACAGACTGGACAAGCACAGTAAATTCACACTTGCTCAACAGATGCAAAAAGATTTACTGCCCTTTGATGACACTGGTATCAAAACCAGAAGTCCATGCTATGCTAAAATCCAAGAAATCCTGACTGGAACGGCATTACTGTGAAACTACAATCTGAGCAACCACTATCAACGTTAGGAATGACCAGGCAGAGTCAGGGAAAGGGGAAAAGAACAATCATTAGCCTGTAACATTTCCTTTGAATACACAGTTTTTTATTAGTGACACTAAAAGTGGAATAAAGACTTCAGTGTTTTGGTTGTGGTTTGGGGATGACTTTGAAACAGGTGGTCTTCTTGTGAGGAGACAAAGCTCCAAAAAGTGATCACAACCCAAAACATCCCAGATGTACAACCTGTGGAGTGGCACCAGCTTCCCAATCTTTGGACAGTTTCCCAAGCTGTTTAAGACCAGCCGAGAAATGAACACATGCATAGAGATGGAACCAGTTTAAAAAACAACTCTAATGAAAAGCAATCAAGCAGTAATTGTACAGTGGGCAGTAAATGGCTACCCACCAATATGCCTGCTCCTACCAGCACATCTACTAGTTATCCTATACAGTGTTCCCAGATAAATTGTATATATAGCCATGCCTTCAAACACAGTCAGGGGAAAGTGTGCTGAGTAATTACAATGCCCCACCCCAAAGGGGAATTTCAAAATCAGGCCCCATGTGCATCCTACATAGAAGAGAGATAATATTAAAGGGCACTCTTGTAATAACACTAATTTGTCCTAACAGGAAAACTTTTTGGGACGCATCAATACTAAAGGCAAATGTACAGAACAAATGAAAACAGGGTAGAGATGTGTGAGGGAAGAAGGGGCAGGGAGCGGTGAGAAAACAAGCAGGAAGAGGAAACTTGATTTTAATGCAAAAGAAGATGAGACACCACTGGATGAAGCAGACAGGGTTGAACACGGAGAAGAAGCACTCCTCCCACCCTGGCTCCCAGAAAAGCAGGATTATGGGGGCAAACTAAAAGCCCTGAATTTTCATCAAAACAGAACAAATCAAAAACATGACAAGCACAGACCTGCCTGTTTGGTCATTAGCACTAGTTTCTGGTTGAATTAAATCCACCAATAGTGAATAACCATATAAGAAAAAAATCCTTTTTCAATTCCTGTTAAAGTAGCTGATAACAGGAAGGAGTAATAATATCCTGTCTTCTACTTATTTAGTATCTGAGAGGCATCTGCTGTGCTCTGAACTCCAAATCAGCTGCTCTCTGCAACTGCAATCCAAGTCACAGACTGTTGTACCGCGCTGGGAAGTTCAGTGACTCAGGTTTTTCAAGACTTAGGCATTTTTAATTAGTGAGTTGTAATGCAGACTAACATTGAGCAAAACTGGTTTAATTTGCATTTAATTGCAGCAGTAGATCAAGCAACACAGGTCTGGCATCAATTTCAATAGAGGAAACTAATGAATACTCAAGGTGTGCAAGAGAAACAGGAATTTCAGCTAAGTGAAAGTTCCAGTCCCTTCAAAGACAAGAGATGATGAGAGAGCAGGGAGGTATACTCAAGAGAAATACAGGAAGTGAAGTTTTCCATTTTGACATGCCAAAAATACTTGGTGATCTAGGTAAAGGAATTAGATTTCTTAATGACATGGAATCAAGAACACAGATATTTTAATTATTAAAAATTACTATTAATACAAGACATGAAGAAGAAAAAAAAAAAGCTGGACTAAAGCAGAAAAAAACTCCTAGAGTGCAGACCAAAACCCACACGAATCCAAACTAACCCACAGCCCTAACTCCCAGGCTACAAAGCCTATGAGGCTTCTTTTCCAATGTCTTCCTTTCTGGTCCTGTGACCTTCATTTCAGCAGGAGGGATAGGAAGAGCTGCTATTTCACACCAACCCAGAGACTGAAGCTCGTGCACTCTGACTGCCTTCAGTCTGAAGAGTTCACTCAATAAAAAGGACCCATTATTACCCTTAAAGAAATAGAAAAAAACCCCACTCAAGCTAACAAACCAAGGAGAAAGGTATCAGCTGAGTTTAGGCATTCATGGTCACCTTGCAAGGTAAGTTATTGACAGCAAATCCAGGCTCCTGGGCCCAGCAACCTCCCAAGAGCACACTTAGTCATGTATGGTTTTATAGTAAGCAAAGCCAGATAAAGAGCTCATACCAGCTTCTTTTACTTCTTCACAGTTACCTCAACTTGGCTTATTTCTGTGATCGCTTTGGTGCTGATCTAGCACACTGGAGAGAGGGTGGAAGCTGTTAAGGTGGGCACTGCTGAAGTGAATGAATCATGATACCTCCAGCATGGACATTGCTCCTAATCACGTAAAGCTGTTGTCCCTTCTTCCAGAAAGTATGCCCTTGGGCTAGTAGGCTGAACTAGCCCTGCACCTTCACTGGATCTGGCCCAAGGAGCCTGCAGCAAGAGCAGGAGGAGAGGACAATGGGTGGCAGCAAGCCACAGTTACGAAGATCAGCTGTCACCCAGCGTGGTGGGCTAAGCCCATCCAACAGCTCGCTGCCTCCATCAGAGGGGGCATTACCATTCTCCTACATGCTATTAGGGTCATAATGCACCTGGAAGAGGCCTGGAGCACTTCACTGGTGCCTTGTTACGGCTATCTCACACACACTCCCCACACCAAGCTCTTCTGGTGTATTAGGTATGACTGGGCAGGCTGTGCCCGGGCATAGTGGAGATGTTCCAACAGATAAAGTTTACTGAAAAGACACAGAAGCCAGTTTGAATTAAAAACCAGCACAGGCTGAAGTGCACTATAGCTTTATACAGAGCACCATTCCAACAGCTAAGTACACACACTGCACATGGCAGTGAAGACCTGTTCATGAATTACGGTGTGAAATAAGCTTTCTGTTTGGGAACAAGCAGCAACCATACCCCTCATACTTTAGGCCAAAACAGTAAGAGTTAGAATATAAATCCCTCTCCCAATCACTGCACAAATCCTCTTTGCTACTGTCCTAAAAATCCCAACTCAATCTTACAAGCCTGTTAGATCCTTGCAGGCAGCTCAGGAGACACTGCTGGCACGGTGCAGTGCCAACTCTCCGCCCGGTGTCTGAGAGCAGCCGGCGCTACCTCCCGCAGCCTCGCAACGCAGGCTCCAGCTGCCGCAGCGCCGCGGCCTCCCTGGGCTCCCTGTGACCCCGCACAGGAGAGAGTCAAGAGAAAAAACACCTAGGGAAGAGCTTGATAAGGTTGGTAACAACTATGGCTGTAAAATAAACAACAACAAAGAAATGCGACGTCACAGGCAGAGGAAAGAAAAAGCAAAACCAAGAATTTTCAAAGCTTTCTACTGATACATGCATAAACTAAAAATAATCAAAGCACCTGCAAGTAGCAGGCACAGACTTTATTTCACAGGCGATGAAAGACAGCTATATTATTTGTATGAAGGCACAAGGCTTCCATGGCAGCAAAGAAACCAGAAATAGAACATTTGTTATCAATTCAGTGCTCTGAACTGATTCCTTATTGTTTTTATCCCTCCTATATTTTTTTTTCTTACTGGCTTCTTTTTAAACAAAATATAATGACTAACAGACGCTACAGCAGTGTCATCCTCAATGAATGGGCAATTAACAGATGGAAGTTCAGCAGTTGTTTCTACTTATAATCAGATGAGCTGTACACTCCTCATCCCCAAGTGAGGTCCAGGGATGAGCAAGCCAACCTCCATCCCCATTCCCATTCCCACTGTAAAATGGTACAAAGCAGTACATATCGAGTGGGGCTTGGAGGTACTGAGATAAAACAAACATGAACCACTCAGGTTTTTTAGGTGTCATCTCCAGAATTTAGGAATTGTAAATACTTACAATACTAGCTTTGCATGAAGTTTAAGAATATCCACTGCATTTAGTAAAGCTGATAAAAAAATCAGTACTAAATATCTATGTTGACCAGTGAGAGATGTATATTACACAGATTCATTGCAGTTTATTCATAAAAATTTGTACTTTTTCTACTATAAAAAAAGCTTGTGAGGAAATAACTTCTGAAGCTCTGCTGATCTTCAAAATGTAAACAAATGAAAGAACTACTTGAAGAAAGGGGAGGAACTGCAACATATGAATGAATGTGATGTACGGCTTCAACTAACTCTAACCCAGATCAGCTGCTACTTGATTAAATCAGCCAGAGCATGGTGCTAATAACATCAAGGTTTGGGGTTCAAACCCCATATGGGCCATTCACTTAAGAGCTGGACTTGATGATCCCTGTGGGTCCCTTCCAACTCAGAATACTCTGTGATCTGACTTACTAGAGAGCTGTCACCGTTTTCATTGCTGCTTAGCTAACTTTAGAAATACGTCAATTTGGGCTTGTTTGCCACATCTGCTTCAGGGTTTCATTGTCAAATACTTAAACTGCAACCATAAAAACAACAAACAAGACATAAAATAAGGACAAGCTTGGTTAGTCCTCATCATTATTCAGCTGAACTTTACTGCGAGAGTAAGACCAAGTGCCTCAAAAGATTACAAATGAAGAGTCATTCCACAAGTGTAAACTAGAGTAACACTGTTATGGTTGAAAATATCACTATTGTGAAACCCATGGTGATGAGACTTTTGGTGTTCCAGAAATAAAAAAGCTTTACTTGGGGAAATTATATTACCCAGAACATATTTCACCTGGCAATAGCATTAATTACTCCATATAGGAGATCAGGCCACCCATGCTTATAGGTAGCATGGGAAGGAGGTTAATAAAACCCAACCTGAAATTTTGGAATGACTTTTGAGAAAAAAACATAATGATTTACAATATTTTCTTTTGGGGAAGGCAGGGCTTGGGAGAGAGTACAGCATGTTTTAAGGACTATGAGGAAAGCTTTAAAAAAACCCAAAATAACACCCTAAAAATAATAGAAACCCTAAAACCTCTACCAGTATACCTCTTTTATTGAAGACAATAAATTCCTACTTTATGGTATTTAATTTTAAAACCCCCTATTTTAGATTAATACACATATAAACAGACAGCAATTATTTTTTCCACTAAACAACAGACTACCAACCCACAAGCTGAACAAAAGTCCTGAAAAACCTACTTATGCCATTAACAGCTCTACAGAGTTAAAAATAGTTCAGGACACTTTACTCAAAACCATTCACTAAAAAACACATGAAGCCTTATATTTAAACACTTCAGTATTTATTATATCCTCTGGGAGTGGTTATAGAGAGCTGATCTACATACCAGCTTACAGCAAAATAACTAAATCTGTTTTCATTTCACACTTTGCGCTAATTTTCAGGAAATCTGCATGTGCACATTTATTTTGGAATCAGATACTTTTTCAAAATGTTGCCATTGGCCCTGAAGAGGTGGAAAGAGGCACTGCCAACACCAAGTGGTTATAAAGGGATGGAGGGCTAACCAACAAGTACCAGAGCTGGCTTCTATTTGATGTTATTTTCTTGAGTACCACCGAAACCAAGGGCTGCTCTAACTCCTATTTACAGGCAGCATTTGGCCAGGCTTGATCAAATCATTCCCTCCATGTGCTCATCAGGAGTTACAAGATGCCCCATGCATGTCCCATGCTGCTTCCATGCCAGCCAGTGATTTTGTCCATCCTTCTGTGGAGTCATAGGAGCACCTACTTTGGATCTTTGCTGCTCTTTTTATTTTTGTTGTTATATGCATACTAAGACCAAAGAATGCATAGTCAATGACTTTTTAAATTAAAGCAAGTGTGGACTAATGTCTCCTTCCTTCACATTAAAAAAAAAAAAAAATCACATATGACTTTCAGAGCTTTATAAAACCCAGTTCTGTATAGCACTCTCTTCCTTGAAATCCAAACCTGTTTAAATGTCCTGGCTTGAAGCCTGAGGCTGGTGGAACTACTACTGCTTCATAGCTTTAACAACAGTTCTTTCTTCCTCACTCCTTGGTATGCCCCTGCATATCTAATCATCAGGTTCTGATACGGGACAACTGTGGACAAGTAAAATACTACATCAAGAAGCTAGTGGTCACCAGCTGAACTATTTCAAAAGTTCAGCCTCCCCCTACAACAGGAAGGGCAGTGATGCCCTGCATGGTGACCTGCAGATGTGGGCATCCCCTACAGAAACAGCACCAAACATACAAACATGCCACACTAGATTCTTACATTAGCAAAAAAATTCTTCTTTTTATTTTTAAAAACTATTCAAGTCCCATTACTACAGCATCCCAGTATCTCAAGGTCTGTGCTATGGCCCTCCAAGGAAGACAGAATACCAGCAATCAGCTGTACTTAACACTGGTCACGTGAACGTGACCAGTGAACACAAAAATGATTTTATTTACATTTGCTCCAAAAGCAAGATCTTTCCAGCATCCAAGAAGAAACCAGTCTGTAACCAAAGCAAGAGTGGTCCCAACCACTTGTCCATTCTGGACAAGCCTGGACTTCTTCAGGGGAGAATGAGGGGGCTGCTGTAAGCTGTCACAGAGCTGCCACTGACACAGCATGGATGGCTCAAATGTCTACTGCCACAGCTGGGCACAGGCAATTAAGGCCTGAAAGCGGCTACTGCCACATGCACAGGGCTGAAAGCACATCTGGCATCATACCACTCAAGAAGTTGACTGATGAGTGCTAGACAAAAGCCAGCACAAGGGAACACAACTGTGGAAGTGCACATCATAGGTGAAAATGGGAGCAACGTCAGCAGCCTTATCGTTAAAACCTGTTTCTGAGGCAGCAGTGAGTGCAAACAACACAGGCAAGATAAGCACAGGCTGTCTGCCTATCTGGATTGGAGATCTCACACTTTCATGTGTTCAAGTATGCTTTCCTTTACCACAACAGATGTTTCATTATATTTCCTTTACACCTGAGTAGAGAAACTGTTTTCCCCATCACCTGCATGGAGCAGGCACTGGACTCCCAAGACAATGCTGATCTCAGCACTCCAGCACAAGAGATGTCCTTGTCCTGCCTCCAGTCACCTCAGAAAGGCTGTGCCCTGCCAAAGTAAACTCACGATCCTCAGGTATTAGTACAGGTATTGTACTGAAATTTAATTTTCTATATATACAGAAAACTTCTACATGTTCAGCTCAGTGTTTGTCCATTCCCCATTTCTGGGTTGCCAGCAAAAAACACACTGAAAACTTTAGGACTTCATGTAACCAAGAAAAATTGTTAATCATCCTGCTGTCAAAAAAAATATCTTTCTTGAGGTACTCAGAAATAGCACCCTATCATACCATCTGAAGTGTATTATAGCAGATTTTCACAGGCAGCAGTTGGAATTAAGTACATACCTTTCCATTTGGTATTTTTCACTTTGCAGCCTTAGTCTAATTTCTTTAAAGACACTCAACTATTGTTCTGGCAGAAGGATAAGGAACAATTTATAGCAACGACTCAAAATTTTAAATCATTGGGAGTTAAACACAAGGCATTAAATAATTCTAGAACCTATCTCAGAAGCTATGTAAAATATTTTTCCCATTAGCACTTTTCACATCTAAAATTTCAAAAGCCATTGCAGACATTTACATCTACCATTCACAGACTTTTTATTGGGAATCCTTCAGAGATTCATATTACATAACTCAGCTGGGATAAGTATTTGAGAGCAATTAATCACTAGGGATATCGCATATACAGTTTCAGTGAAATTTACTTAACTGAAGTTAAAAAAGGCATTTGACCCTTTCCACCGAAATCCTCAGATGTACCTCATAAAGTGATTTTAGTATGTACATCACCATCCTTTAAAATTTATGTGGTAAATCCATTCTTCAGTTTGTTTGCAAGTGGTTGCTAGAATTAATCAAAGTAGGGATTTTTGAGGAAGGTTTTCAGGACTGTTGAAGCAGAAGGAAGATTTCAGCCAAGGCATTAACCAGCAGACCAGCAAGAAGTCAAGCTGGATTTGAAGGGGCAAGCATGAACCGCATTGCTGCAGAGAGTGTCTCTGGGCACACACACAGCCAAGCAGACGCACAGGAAATCCAAGACATTTTTGGACCTCTGCAATATTGATCATTAGAGAAGGCATTTTTGTGGTGGATTTCCTAGAGCACCAAAACAATAATAAAAATACTAATTTCATACAATGTTGGGGTAAAAATCAATGCCTTGTATTTAAAAGTATATGGAATGTTACAGGAAATACTGTAATTATTTTCCTTATCTATTAAAGTCATCTTAATCGTCACAATCATCTCAAGTCTGCAAAATATCAGGCACTCCTGCTCCCTTCCTCCTCAGATCTGGTGGATTTGGCCACCAATGCCCTATGCATCAAAGCCAAACTGATCAAAGTACAGTTCAACAGCAGGCAAGCCAATTCCAGCCAGATCTGGTGCAACCTATGAACTGGAGGGCAGCTTAATCCATTGGGATCTCCTGTTTCACCAGGGTTGAGATGCAGGCTCTGACATTAGTTTGCGTGGACATGGTAGTTGACTTTTCTGAGATTTCTTTAACTATAAAACTGGAATTCTGCCATCCTCAAAGCCCTTTTGAAAATTATGAGTGAGAACATCTTTAGCTGTAGCTATGGCCACATCACAATGGCCTCATCTGTGCTGTGGCTTACTTTGAAACATCAGCCTTCAAAGAAGGGATGTTGCTCTTCCATTTAAGGATGACAGTGGTATTCTCATACACTGCTTTGTGTATCAGCCCATTATTCTGCACCTACAAATTCAGTACTTCCAGTTTTCAAAATCAGGATCTGTCTCTGCAAGACTTGCAGAGGAAGATCTCTGACCTTCAAGCAAGCCTTAAATCATACTACAGGAGATCTTGCAAAGTTACAGTACAATACTGCTGTAATTATTAGAGGTCTCAGAGGGATGCTGGCAACCATGAGCTCCCTCAGCATCTGTAGTACTCAGGATTTAATCCACAGCATTTTAACTTTTGCTGATTTTTCACATTCATTTTGGTTTTTCCCTAAAATTCCCTCTAGCAAAGTAAGTGACACTCCCCTCCCCTTCTCTGCTTATTTTTCCTTCAGAAACAAACCAAACCCCCACTGGCAACAGTAAAACAACACACATGAAAGACTTGACTGCAAGATGACTGCAGAAGACAGAACTTCATTAGTTCAATGGGACTGATGCCTGCCTCATGCTAATTTCGTTTCTTTTCAGTCCCTCCCTTTCCATTTGTGCTATCTGTTCTTGTAACCACTTTACCTTTTCCATCCACGGCAAAACAGATTAATTAACTTAAACACGAAGGAGGCAGCTAGATGAGCTTTAAAGGGCCCTTCCAACGTAGGCTAGTTTATGATATGACAGCACAGGTCGCCACGTTCCTCCACTTTCTGATCTCAGGACACCCCAGACCACTGGCAGAAGACCAGCACGGAGCCACAATGCCAGCCCAGCACGGCACCACTACGGCTCTGCAGCAGTCCTGCTCTTACACCACACTCTGTGCTGAATATTAATGAAGCTTGATTAAAAAAACCAAGGGCAATCCTTAATTAGGGGGAACTCTCTTTTCAGATTTCAATATTGCAAAATATGGCCTCTACTGCTCAGGTTGCTACTTCCACTGCTGCTAATTCCCTCTGCTCCCAAAACAACCCCTCCTCTGTTTTTAGAGCATTTCAGTGAAGAAGAATCTCAGCAAATTTCACAAAAAGCAAACTTATGATAGCTAGAGCTACTGAAATAAATGGAGGAAAGCTAGAGGGGGATAGGGTTCAAAAAGTTCGGGGGTTCTTAACAAAAAAGTAATTAAAAAAAAAGTACCACAATTTACACAAAGCAAGCTGTTTGCAGAGAGAAGACAAAAGGAATGCAATAGCATCTCCTATGCAATAGATAGGCAAAATGCTGATCTGAAATAATTACCTCATTAGGAAACGTTGGGGGGCTTCCTCCTCCTGAAAGGGAAAAATAGAAAAAACCCCAAAACTTACCTATACACTTTTGTCTTCTCTCTCTCTCCTACATCTTGACTATTATAAACAGACACCCAAAGTGCCAGCCTCAGCATATTTATCTCCTGAAGCAGCAGACTCTTCCCTATGAAGGCAGCACTTCAGCGTAAGGATGGACTGAGCTCTGAGGATGTGAGCATGGGGGAGGGAAGCTTCAATATTACAACCCATCCATCAACCACTTCTATAAAGCTCTTTTGTTCCAAGTTCATACTTAGCAACTCAAGGTCAAAACTGATGTTGGAAAACGCAAACCGTAAGTCAACCCAGACTTTCACCCCTATGTGTCTGCTTGACCTTAAACACAAACAAGAAACAGGCAAAAAGAAGTTTCAGCTACACAATCTATTTATATAAAAATGTGTATCAAGGAATATAGACAAATTAGAAATTACTGTGGGTTAATCTACACTGCTACTGATACAGATGAAAAAACAAGATCAGAATATGTGCATTTAGGATAAAAGGCCTTTACTTTTTTTGCTTTCTTACAGCTTGGCAAAGTCAATCAGTAGTTTTCACCTGGTAGGACCTTTCCTGGTTTTTTGGTTGGGGTTTTGTGTGTGTGGATTTGGTTTTTTAGTTTTGTGTTGGGTTTTTTTTTTTCTTTGAGAGACAGACACACACACAAGGTTTGATTGAATACACCACAGGGAAAACTAACTGGTTTAAAAAACCCCAACCTTTTCCTCCCTGGTAAAAAACAAAGGAACACCTCTCTATTAGCCTTTGTCTTTAAGTCCTGGGTCAGATGTGGGCAGCCTTAACAAAGAAGAAAAATAGTACCACAAATAAAAAGCAGGGGTTTCATTGCAGATGAGAAAACAGGATGTATTCCACAGGCTGTAACTATTCTCCTTAGAAACACAATAGGGGAAAAAAAAAATCATTCATTATGTTCAAATATTTAAGAGCAGACTTTTCAGTGAACCCCATTTTTGCAGGATTCCACAGAAGAAAGCAACGGAGGTGCCAAATACCTGAGATTACAAACTAGTCCAGTGGATATTTCCCAGAGGTACTATAACAAAAATCAATTTACATGGACAATAGAAAGACAGCGTAAGACAAGAGAACTCTGACACAAAACTCTGATCTAGTATTTAAAATCTCTTAATTTTAGAATGATCTGGCAGTCTTTAGAATTGTCATCACAAAACTTCTTAGAGTTTTATTCCAAGAGCTCACATATAACATCTTTCATATGGGAAAAATCCTGCCAAGAGCTTTAAATATAGCTTTACTGAATGCCAGTTTGGCTTCCTCCATGTGAATTTGGACAATTTTAACAAGAGTTTATGAACTTGCATTGGAAAAAAAATGAATGTATAATGATAGTTTGCCATCCATGTGTGTAAGTTATAGGTTATGTAAAATACCAGATAATCTTGCAGTCTAACAAAAACATTTTAAAAGAAAACTATTTCTCTTCAATAACTTTTATTTGGCCCTTAAATCACAACTTTCTTTTAAATAACCATCACACTTATACAGTCCTGGCAATTAAGTCAGCCTACAGGGTTGCTTACTTAGGTGAAGGAAAGGAAAATGTGTTTAATTAGAGCAACTCAGGCTACTGAGGAACTGTTTTATTTGATCAACTGCTGCTGTGGATGATCAAAAAGTTGTTTCCTGTAATTCTCATTGGAGTTCACTTGCTTGCCCTAAGCAAGATGAAGAACAGAACTATATGGTATGCTTTCTCTCCTGCTTAATAAAGCTCCCATCAACAAGCAAAAAATAGGGTACTGTAGTAGTGTAACCTAGATCCTAGACAGTTTCCAAAAACCTAGCCAAGGACCTTTGTCAGAATTTCAAAAAGAAGCCGCTGCTGAAATTCTTAAGCATGCGGAAGGGTTGTTCAGGACTCCTCCTGCAAACAGTGAATGCTTTTCACTCCCTAACAGATTACTGCCAAGAGTATCTGTAAGGTGAGACACTGGAAACACTTTCCACTTTCTCCACTGGCGACAGTTTCCATCTTTCTGAGATCAAGTTTATTACCTTGTCTTTCAGCAGAAGCAGCAGGTATTTTTATGTAGAGTATTAATGTTCTTCCGAAGAAGCACTGCAAGGTCAGAAGTCCTCAAGTAACTAATTATAAATATAAATAAATAATATTCATTATGATTTTTAGACTGTGATTTTTGGCTGCCAGCCTTACTACTTGGTTAACTAAAACATTCTCTTACCCATCCTTTTTCAGATAAATGTGCTAAGACATTGTCATAGTTTACGAGTGGTATTCTCCAGTTTAGTAGTGCTGCTAAGGCCATGCCACTGCTCGCTAAGCCCTCACACTCCAATTGGAGATACAGGTCAAGGTGCAGATAAGAAAAATTTACTGGGAACAGCAAGGAGTAATGGTGACAGCAACAGCAGCAATACCAATAACATAAGGTATAGGACAGAGACACGATTTACAAGGAAAACCCATGACAATTAGCAAATACCAGACAGCTTCCCCTGCCGTGTGAACCCCTTCAGCCGTGTGAACCCCTTCAACCAGAGAGAGACGCCCTTTCCCCCCTGCCCAAAACAACCCTGAGGAGGTGTAGAACAACATCTGGGTCCTGGCCATACCCTCCCCAGATAAAAATTAACCCTGTCCTGGCCAAAGCCAGGACAGACATTTACTGAAGGCCACAGAGTACGCCAGTTCTCTTGATTAGGTTGTCCATGTTGGGTCCAATTAGCACTCCTCTTGAACAGCCTTCCAGTGAGAAGAGTGTATTAGTGTTCCTGGTTATAATGCTTTGACAAGAGGCAGCAAGCACAAACTGAAATACAGGAAACTCCATTTAAACATAAAGAAAAACATTTTTCCTATGAGGGCTGTGGATGCTCCATCACTGGAGATATTCAAACCCCATCTGCACACAGCCCACAGCACGTGGCTCACACTCAGCCTATGCTGAGTATGGGTTTAGATTAAGTGGTCACAACCAGAAGGTAGTGACCAACAGCTCAATATCCAGGTGGAGAGTGGTGACGAGTGGTATCCCTCACGGGTCCGTATGGGGACCAGTTCTGTTTAAGGTCTTCATCAATGACGCAGATGAAGGGACGGAGTGCACCCTCAGCAAGTTTGCAGATGACACCCAGCTGAGTGGTGTGGTTGACACGCCTGAGGGGTGGGATGCCATTCAGGCATGGACAAGCTCAACATGGGGGCCTGTGGGAAGACTCCAAGGTTTACCCCTTCAGTTGCAAAGGTCTCAATATAGGACCTCTGGTGACTGCTCAAGCAGCCCCAAGAACTTTTCCTGGAAAAGTTTGAAAGGAAAAAACTCAGCTTCTGAGCCTCAGCTTCAGCAACAGTCACCAAGGTAGGGGGAGAAATCAAAAAAAAGGTACTGCAGCACACAGCACACAGTTCAAGTATCTTTTACAACACCCTGTAAGTGGCGGTTGTGTTCTACTGTTAATCATGATCATGGCAGAACTTTCAGGCCAATGATGAGAAGACTGTTCACTTCAGTGTTCATTTACAGAGTTCATACCCAAGCTTGCTATTTGGTGCTATCTGCCTTTTGTCAGTCATTTTTCCAGTTGGCTATTTCTGCTAAAAGCTGAGGTATTCTGGGGTTCTCCCTGATAACTTCAAGCTTCTACTAGAAATAAACCCATGCTTACATTTGTCTTCAGGATTAAGTTTATTCATATTTTATTTTTATAAGCCACTAATAATAATCTAAATTAGAAATACCATATGTGCATAGACATAACGAGTGATAAAACTAACGGAGCACAAACATGCCAAGCTGACAGGAGCTCAAATGAAGACAAGCTTTTGTCTATCGTGACCTAATTCATTTTTCTACCAGTTGCACTACACAATGCATTTAAATCATTTAAATATTTGATGTGTTAACCTGCAGCACATTATCTCTATGTACAGTGCTAAATTAACCACTCTTCATCCTACCTTTTACAAGCTGTAACTATTTCCAGACTGCAGCAAGTTTCACAATTTGTCAGCAAGGTTACTAACAGTAAAAAAATGTTTTGTAAGGAAAAAGCTACTGTGTTTTTGTGTTGGGAAAAGGGGTGGGAGAGGAAAACATGCTCAGTTAGAGCAACAGGGTCAAAACAACACGCCTTTAAGAGCACTCCCTCCCATGTTACATACCACACTCTTCAGAGGGGACATCACAAATTACAGAATTCAAGCCAAACTCAGCAATGAGTGGGAGCAGGCAAGATAATAAGCACTGCAGATGGTTTTAGTCTTCATTACCATCAAGCAGACACAATGTCTCTGTAACATATATGGACAAACAGAGGCTTTTGTAATATGACAAACTAAAAAGCATCAAGAGCTCTATGTTTTTGTGATATTCTTCACCTCAGGCAAACTCTGTGGATTTCTAATTACCTGCTCTTCCTCTAGACCTCAAAAAAGCCCATAAGTGTTGTGAAACCTTGGGTTCTTCAAAACAGACCTTTTAAAGCCACACATAACTAAATTACCATCTTCTGGATTCACTCGTATGTGTTATGACTAGACTCTCTCAGGGCAAAAAACCTTCCAACTCACACCTAAATCTGCATTGTGGCTGTGCTGTATAAGTGCTTTCTAACATTTTAAGGAAATTTGTTATCGCAAACAGGCCAACACTGCAGTTTAACCTTCCTTCAGGATAAGTGAGTACAGCCTCCTTCCTCTCCATGCAGGAGATTTGGTGAAGGGCAGCCTTGTCCTACCACTGACCATCAAGACAAGGCAGGGCAAGCGAACTGACTTACTCTTACCTAGTTTTCTCCAGCTTTCCTATCTTTCCTGAAGGTAAAGACCACGATTATAGACTACAATTCCAAATATTTCGTAATTATTATATAATTATAACAGCAACTGTAGTTTCAAAATCAACTGCAATAATCTATTTACATTGAAACCACCCTTGTTACGATCACACCTGCCTGCCCAGGAGGAGGCAGACCCTGTGCGATGCTACCCTGGGCTTCAGGAAGCACTTCGGCACAAGTTGCACAAGCAGGGCTGAGCCCAGTTGCAGCCCAGCGGGGTCAGGGCCGCCCCCTCTCCACGGGACTGCTCCCTGCAGGGCTCAGGCTGTCCCAGCCTGCACAACAGGATTGCACATGCTCCCCACTGCGAGGGCAGCAGCCAGAGATATCGGGAAGGGTGTTGGCCCCGCAGAGATCAGTTGATATACCAGTTTCCCATATCTTGGTTTCCAACAAGGTCCCGAATGCAACTGGTACAAAACCTTTCCGTTCTAACCCCACTGTGACCCTTCCACTTCGTACCATACCCATTCCCTACGTCGTGACTTCAGCCATGCAGAATGACTTTATGGTAAGTACTCAATCTTCTATCACATATATGTTATTAAAATAAAGTTAGCAGGAGAAACCACATAGTAACTACCTACCTTTATTTGAAAAGAACAAGAAAATTGCTCAACAAACAAGTTTTAGAAAACTGCATCTAAACTAACATACCAAGACCAATACATTACCGTATTTTCATTCTCTTTCTTCCTCATAACAAGTGCAGAAAAAATGTATTTCTTTCTCAGATTTAAAATATTAAAGTTCACATAATAGGGCCTCCAAGTTTCCAAGACGACAAATCAAAATAGTATAAATGAGACTATAACCATATACTTCATTGTATTATTGTTCATATACATATTAACATATAACTTAAATCTTACAGAATTATTATTTCCAGAAGTTCTTAGATTCTTGGACTTCAGCAAAGAAATATTTTTCAGTGTTTAGTACATATATTGGAGGGGGGAAAAATAATTCAAAACTTGAGTTAAAAGGATTTTATTTACGTCATGTCCAGAATAATGGGTGGTGGGTCTTGCTGTGTAATCAATCAAGCTTTGCTTGTGCTAACTTTCTTCTAAATTGAAAATCAAATACCACAGTTAACAAAAAGTTTTGTACGAGGTTGTTCCCATTTCCTGGTAGTTGGGTTCTTTTTTTCCAATTCAAAATGTTTTAAGCGCCTCTAAGGACAATGTGGCTAACAACATTTTGAGATTTTCTTTTCAACATTTAATGATACTGCGAGCCAAGCATCACTGGGTTTCTCAAGCCTCCCAAGCAGATTCCATTGCTCACCATGAACTAGATACTGCATAGGAAGGGAAAGCCAACACCAATTGCTTGGGAGCTCTTCCCTCCCATACAACAGCAACAAAAGGTGCCACTAGAGATAACCCACAAAGCACTCA
The DNA here is from genome assembly GCA_013400975.1 of Atrichornis clamosus. Lineage (NCBI taxonomy): Eukaryota > Metazoa > Chordata > Aves > Passeriformes > Menuridae > Atrichornis > Atrichornis clamosus. Next base: position 79,145 of record WBMZ01013248.1, on the reverse strand, counting down.
TCTCGAGTCCTGCTGAGCTTCCTGTAAGCAAACTCCATCTGTTGCCAAAAGCCAAAACTTGCTAAAGTAGAAAACAAAAGACAGATATCCATTTGCAACGAGAAAGACTGTGCTTGCTTTCTTACTCAAACACAAGATTTTGAGAAACTTTACCAATGTGGCAGCCAGACACAAAGAATGTATAGAAGCCAGTGAGCGGCAGTATTTATCCCACCACTTAAAAGTTGATGATGAGAGCTCTTCTGTAGCCAGAATTTTGATACAAAAAAGGAAAAAAAAATGGGAGGAGCAAGGAGAAAGAAGAGCATTTAAGTACAACACCTTACAATTTAAAATATGCTGTAAAAGTGTCTTGTTTTCATTTTCCAATTGGCCATTCAACCAGAAAAAAAAAAAAAAAAAGGTAAAACCCCCCACCATTGTCACTGTTACTCAATGTGCTCAAAATCTCTGTAATTTTTCCATTATGATTAACATTTGCATTTACTGCTAGTAGAAAAAATAAGTGGCTCAGTTCTTCAGATACCATCCACAGTTCCAATATATTTCAGGAGGCATCTGTTAAGAGTCCTAATCTCTGAAAAGTAGGAGCTAAGTTAATTTAAAAATTACAATCTTAGATTAATCAAAATTTGGTTAGCTAGGCTACAGCCTGATTACAGTAAAAGGAATGATCAATCAACTAATTTAACAGATCTACTTGTTATCAAGATGTTACGTTTCAAATTAAAACAGAGCTGTTGCTCACATGTACATTAGGGAAATTAAACCTACTGAAACATTAAAACGTCCTTTAAGTTCAAAAGTTATAAGAACTCAGCCACAGAAACACATTAAAGTTAGTTCCTTAGAGTTGTTGGGGTTTTTAATTTCAAGTAATACCTTGATACTCTCAGTTCCACCATTGTAATAGTGTAAATGCTTTTGCTCTTTATTTATACTCCTATAGCAGAGCAATAGACATGTTTGGAAGGGAAGCAATGAAAATGAAGAAAGAGGCATACTAGGACAGGATTAAGACTGTTTTCACAGTGCAATCCAGTGTGCCACAACCCCAGCCAGGAAGGCTTTACAGTGGGGATAACAACAAGGGGAGGGGTGAGAGGGGTTGTTGTGAGAGGGCCAGAAGCTCCATCAGATTTTACCCTCTCTGCCTCCCATCTCCTCACCTCCTTCTTCACTAATCCAACCAACTATCAGGCCTGCAGAGAGTGTTGTCTTTGAGGAAGGGGAAATGCTGAAGGCCAGTTTTAACAGGTGACTTTGGTGGCGAGGTGCAGAGCAGACACTGAAACTGTCACACCTCAGAACAGGCAGGGCAGGAGATGGAGAGGCAGCTCAGAGCACACCTGGAGTGAGGAGTCTAAACTACTACAGAAAATAAGAGGAAGGAAATTGAAAAAATTAATCAGGTCTTAACCTAAAAACTGTGGCTTCAACAGGGTAACTACCAAGAGGAGTTATGGCAAAGCAATTACTTGATGCTGCCTCTCTCTGTAGGAGTAACTACCCTGCCTCCAGATTGCATGGTGCCCTAAGCTCAATCACATTCAGCAGGACCTTAAACATTTATATTCTAACTACTCTTAGTTCTTAAAGGGCAATGAAATCTCATATGCACAACATTGATTAAAGGACAAGAGGCCAATAAATAAATAAATACAACCTAACTTCAACCACCATAATTCACAAATGACAAAGAGAAAAAAAACCACGACAGCCTGAAGCCAGAAGCAGCCCTGCCCAACTAAAGCATGGTAGGATATAAGTACTAACCACTTGCAAAGTCCACCCACATTAATCTATGCTAAACCCACAGGTAGCAGGATTTTTTTTTCTATTCTCTAAAGTGGCATGTCATCCAGGCTTTCTGGAGACTGCCATCCAACCAGCAGGTTTCCTATCCAACCTACAGCCAAGAACAGCATTTAATTAGCATGTTTAATTGATCTTGTTAACTGTTAGGGTGGACAGCTTTGATCTTGCCTGCTGATAGCTAGTTTAGGACTACAAAAGAAACTGGGGCTTTGCATAATTGCCAAGCTTTCGATGTGTGTTTTTTAATTCCTTCCATTTCTCAATCCCCCTTTCTGTTTCTGCTGCACTAATGTTCCTGATAGCAGGAAGCAAAGCACATGCCCTTGTTTATTGTATCATTTATATTTGAGCATGCAGGCGAAAAAAAAGGAAGATGAGGAAAGGGAAATTGCCACTCCTTCACCCAGAAACACAGAAAAGGGCCAGGAATTGCCACAGTGAATCTGGCCCGGGCAGCACTAAGCAAAGTATCCCATGGCTGATGTCAGCCAACACCAGCACTTCAGTGGAAGATGCAGGAATCACTAAGCACATGTAGGATAATCTGCTCCCAAACCCCCTTGAAAGCCTCATCTTACTTTCTGCTGATTAGAGGCTGGTTTAAATTCCAGGACAGAGGTTTTGAGGAATTTCAGTGGCTTTCCGCTGTGTTGTTTTATGTTTGTTAATAGGTTCATCCAATAAATAACTCTTCTGCAGGAGATTCATACTAGCAGCTTAGAGAGAAGCCCGCAAGACCAAGATTAGTAGCTTGCACTCCACCAAGCTGAGACTGTGCCAATACTAATAGGAAGAGAAACTTCTGAGGACATTTTAGTGTATCCTAAAATATCTAGCAACCTTCAAAATAGATTCTAATTGAACACAACTAAATACAAGTATGTTTAATTCATTAACTACCTCTCCTAAACACTGTTTTCCTGAATGATCAAGCCAATCATAAGCTCTACGGAAATAAACGTTCATAGGTGGTGTATAAAAGGTTCCGAGCAATGTACAAAGCAGCTCTGCATTTCAGCCAAAGAGTGTCAACTGTTTTCAGAACAGCAAGCCAAACCCTCATCAAACTGAATTCAGCTGGATCTTTGCCACTCAGCAGGACACCGACTTGGCCCACCATCCCCATGGGAAATCTTTTTCTAACTCAGACTTTCTTCCTGCTTATTTCAAACGAAATCTCCTTTGGATCAGGTTGAATTTCCACAGATAATTAGTCTTGCACTAGCTAAATAAAACAAGAGTTATATTGGTTCTGACCAGCAAACTGAATAATTACAACAGGGTAAAAGAGAAAATTTCTTCTTTTCTTTCCCAAGGGGAACTTAGGAATTAACTGTTTAACATTGTTGAACTTTGCTGTTGAATCTTCATATTGCACAGCAGCAGAGAGAAGTACCACAGTGTAGTCACCTCGTGCATCTCTAAACATACACAAACTGTAGCTCCCAAATAGCGCTAGAACAGAGTCCTTCACCTAAAAGCCTGTCTTTTCTAATCAAAGCTTTCTCAACAGAACACCATGGTTTTGGTGGTTAGTTTGGGGTTTTTGGTTGTGGTGTGTTTTCTTTTCTTTTGGGGGTGTGTGTGTTGTTTGACTTCTTTTTTTTCCCTAAACATTTTTGTAAAGAAGGTTTCTCCTTGTTGCAGGATGATGAGTATCTTGTATTCTCTGTCCTTACACTAGAAACTACAGAAAGTCAGCCAGCCCCTTCATCTCCTGCCTACTGCTGATACTGTCTCAAATAATGCTTACTTTTGGTGGCTGGGGATGGAGGAGGGGTTTCCCTAAGAATAAGCTGAATAAAGCTTCCTGTTCGGCTAAAGCAGGAAATGTGCTCCAGTACTGCCTTGCACACAAAGAGTGGAAAATACTTACTAAACAAAATAGCAGGAGATGAAGTGTAAACTGGATTGTCTTTCCATCATGCAGACAAATAGAAGGCCATATTTCCCACCCCAGAAGCTCTCTTGCATTAATGTGCTTAAACTAGGAGAAAAAACCCCATACACGTGTATAGACATTCGGCATCAAAACCAAATTACTATGCTGTGCCTTTAAAATCAAACACTGAAGGATTTTAAACAACAACACTAATTAGGAGGTAGCATTTCCTCCCTCCCACAGAATCAGTTTCGTCTTGTTAGAACAGGAGGTGCAGCTGGTCAAACCCCATCCTACTACTGCAAACGCTGAACCAGAAGTTGTCATTAGGTTAACCTCCCAGCATCTCTCTCAAAATATCTCTTCAGAAAGACTTTAAAACAAATGACAGAGAAGATGGAAGGAACAGCCTTCCAGTCTGTTGCATCATTAGAATTCACAGAAAAGAAGAGCAGTATTACTTCTTGCATAAATAACAGCAGATGGCAGAAGACAAATATTAATGGAAAAAATATCCTTCTTCATGCCCTACAAAAACAATGACTGTTTAAGGCCCCACAGCATTTCCCAAGAGCTGGCCTTGTAATTCATGCAAGATTTCTCTGCTGCCATCATAAGCTTTTTGATGAGCTCTGATCACTTCAAAGAGGCACTTGTCCTCACCCACCCTGACATTTAAGAACTGAAAGTGATGAAAAACTACATCACCTGATGCTAGGTCACAGCTACAGATGCACACTCCTAGGAAAAAAAGCTGTTAGGCAAGTCCCGTGGTGTAAAACATATTATGGCAGCTGGATGCTGGAAACATACGACAAAACATCATGCAAAACAGCAACACACGTAAGTTTAATGAAAACCTGATGAAAGACTGTTTAAAAAAGTACTGAATCTAATTAATTCTCTAGCCGTAGCTAGTGCAGCTGAACTAAGGTCACAAGTACTGCATACTACACTTGAATTTTATAAACCACCCTGAACCACTAGTGCCTACCACCACCATGAGTTATAAACCAGTCATCAGCCCTTAGGGACGTGTCTCATCATATTTTGATGTCCCTTCTTGTGGCACAACACCCTGCTCGTTATGCCAAGCTCAAATACATGTCAGGAAAGCATTTTAGTAATTGACCTTAAAAATATCCTTGTATTGAAACAGAGTTAAGCACAAGTTTCTCAGTTTCGGAGGATATAAAGAGAAACTTTTCTACCACTCTAAACAAAAAGTTTAAGACAGCCAAGCCAAACCAAACCAAACCAGAGAAAGCAGAGTCATTCCAGTGAACCCCTGAAAAGTCAACCATCACCAAGACTGCATACATCTGAAAGCTACCTTCAATATCCTGAAGCAGACATGAAATTAAACTCTCCAAGTATGTGTGGCACAGCAGTACAAAACCCTTGGAAAGCAGGCCTCCCAGGTGCAAGGCATGGCAGAATTCCAGCCACTCTTGAGAGATGGGGAAGTTTACCCCTAGTATGGGTTGCAAAGACATAGCACCTACTGCAATACAGCACATCCTTAACCAGTTTGCCACACCAGAAAGTTCTCTCCCATGTGGAGCAATGAATGGAATGTCCTTGAACTAATGCATTCACTACAGAATATCAACGAGTATGTAACAAGAGAAACAGCAGAGATCATTGGAGACACATTTACCTATTAATACTCTAATACTTAGATCTAGGAGCATATGGATCCTACACACACACAAGGACACACCATACAGACAGACTGTATAGAATAACTAACTGAAGACAAAGAGCTTTGTTCTGCCTGCTTTCCCTCCCTCACACTCTGCCCATGCTCAGCGAGGAAGAAACATTAATGGACTCCTGTTATCTGAAGGGTACAGCATGTAAACTTCACTTTGAAACAAAATTATGATAGTGCAAAAATAAAAAACCCCCACAATTTTCCCAAGCACCACGGATGTACAAAGCATATCTTCTACCAGCTGGCAGTCTGCAACTTCCCAAGAAGTGGTTGTGACACAGAACTGAAGTTTGCTAGTCCTCTTCTGGTCCTTCCCACACAACATCATCTTGGGATCCCAAAAGTCACCCTGGGACCTTCAGCTGCAAAAGGAAATTGTTGTCTGGGCCCCACACGTAGAAATTCAAGTAGAAATTACTTGTAATTTGAAAAGCAGGTGTACAATATCCTATCTCCTCCTCCTGAAAGGATCCAGAGCAAAATACTTAAGTCATGTGACCCAATGTCATGCTGCACCTGCGTGTGTACATATGCACCACAAGAGTTACGGTATCTTACAATATCTGTCCCACAAGAAAAGGTTTATGATTAGTAAGAATCTAGGAAATGGGAAAGCAATTATACAATCCTTGTTGTTCTCACAGTCCTGCACCAGCAAGCAGCTTTCTCCATGAGGCTTCAAAAACGGGAAGGAAATTGATCCCCATTGATTGCCATTGATCCCAAAAAAAGATACCATTATTAAACCATTCTCTTTGTTTTCCATATATTCCCGTTTAATGTCATGAAAAGGGTTAAAATTGCAGACAAGACTTGAGGGCTTGCATTACAGAAACATTCATGATTCTAACTACAATTGATCATCCCACCTGATCCCCCTGACCAGACTGCAATATCTGGAAAGCCTGTAAGGACTGTCGTGGCTTTATGTGCGACTTCACGTCACTAGGCTTAGCCTACACATCAATTCCTTGTGACTGATAGGTAAATAAAATAACCTTCCTTTACAAAACAAGAAACACAACAAAACAAACAAACAAACAAACCCTAAAAAATATATTAGAAAGAAATAATCATTAATTCTCTTTGACTTTAATAAATGAGATCTATGAAAAGTAAATATTAGCAGCAGCAATGCAGCTTTCAAGAAGCAAAATGGAATGAACAGCAGAGATGCCACTTAGCAAAGAATTTGAAACCAAATAGAGAAAGCCAAACACAAGTACTGCACTCAGTTTTGGGCATCACAATCACAACAGCAAAGATAATCAAATTAAAAGCAATAACAGGCTTAGCCCAAAGAACTGATTTGTAACAACAACAACAAAAATTAGTAAATATATAATTTGTGCAAAAGAATTACTAAGAAAGAATACAGTCACTACGAGTCTGAGACGCAGAATTTCAGGGTTTGCACAGTGCAGCAGTAGCTGTATTTTACCCTTGCCTTTAGATACATTGCATCAGTATATGGTAATCGTTAGCGCCCTAATTAAATTGAGATAAATAAATACTGCTTCCTAACAGGGAATCAATATAACATACTGCAGGTATCCCCAGTAACAACACATTCTCATTTCAAGTCTGACTGCACCATACCACATCAAATTAACATCACTATATTGACAGAAAGGATATACCTGCCTGGGTGAGGAAGAAATGGTCCTTCACTTTGTCACACCATTATAAAGCACCAAAAAAAGTAAAATTAGTTATCACAAAACTTTAGCCTCATACTTATAAACCGCAAGGTTTGGTAAGGATGATGAAGGCATCCTCGCTTTGCACACCATAAGGAAAAATTCTGCAATGAAACAGGTAAATTACCCATACAGGGTTCATATACTTTAAATCTTATTTGTCAAAGGCCTTCCTTATCAATTTTGCTCATAAGTATGCCGTATGCAAAGTAAGCTTTCTACTTTCATTCAAGAGAAAACTATCAGTAGTCTCCGACCAGCAACCCTATTCAGGCTGTACTTACACCTTATACAGCTGCCACAAAAGTTGCAACACAGTTCTTTGGGTTCCTGAGTTTCCAGCACATTGAGAAAGCTAAGCTGATGTTGCAAGCCATCTTTCACATTGTCTGTGGGGAGCTTGGTCACACACAAACAAAACTTCACGTACCAGACACAATTTTTATTGGAGCCTTTCTCCAAAGTTGAACCAAGCTCAGGAAAAAAAACCCCAGCTTTTCCTATAGCTCTGTGTAGGTGTACAATTAGTCACTTCTGAGGGCCACTTTACAGGCTCTGAAAGAAACTTAAGAACCACCTCCCCATGCCGCCACTACTTAGGAATCTACGGCCGACTCTGCATCTTGCTCCATAAGAAGTTGAAATTAGAAGTTTGAGATCAGCTCTGCACAAAGAACAGAAACTCGAGAGGACCGAGAGACACAAAACCAGCTGCAAAGTACATCCAAGTTTCTGTTTACTGAGGTCTTCCCATGCACATACAAAAGAGTCAGGCATGTGGGCTGAACTGTCAGAAGCTCGGCTGATCCCAAGTCTAGCGCAAACCCGGCATAAACATATAAACAAACTCCCCTGGGATCACAGCGCTATCACCTCCCGGCGCTGGCGGCCCCTCGCCCCCGGCCAGCGGGCTGCCCGCCCTGCGGACACGTTCTCTCTAGGGAGCGAGGGATCCGCCACACATAAGCACCGGGGAAACACTCGCAGCCACCGGCCCTGCACGCTGACACCGCCCCTCCTGCCCGGGCCGGCGACATCCAGGGCCGGAGCCGCTGGGACGGAGCCCGGGGCCGGGGTCACCACAGGGGGATGAGCAGCGCCGGGCTGCAGCCTGCGAGCATCGGCGGGGCCCGGGAGGAGCCGCGGCGGGACCGGAGCCGGCCGCCGCCACCTGAGCACGGAAAAAGAGAGACGAGGATGCTTAAGTCTCCTCTTTTCTTTTCTTTTTTTAAATAAATAAATAACCAACTATCTAAAGTCCAGCCTGCCGCACCAACCGCTCCGCCACCGAGCGGCCGCCCTCCGGCCGGTCCTCCCGCTCCCCGAGCCGCCCCGCCACCGTCCCGAACGAGCACGCAGCGGTGGGGAAGGATGGTACTCACGGATTTTGACTTTGCGGTGGTCGAGGCTGGCGAGGAGCTCCTCCAGGGCGCCGAGGCGGCGCTGGAGCCGGGCGTTGCGGTTGCACAGGGAGTCCGCCTCGCTGAGGATCCCGCCGAAGATGTCGCCGGCGCAGCGAGAGAGGTCGGAGAGCTGCATCAGCAGCGACACCAGCGCGTACGAGCTGACCTGCTCCAGCGTCCCGAAGAGCGGCACCGCGCCGCGGCGGCGCCCGCCGCCCCCCTCCGCCGCCCCGGCGTGGTCCCCCTGCGCCGGGCCGCCCCGCTCCGCGCCATCCCCGCCGGCCTCTTCCAACCTGCACAGCTTCAGCGGCTCCAGGGTCCGCAGGGGAAACGGCATCGCGGCCGGGGACGGGGGACAGCGCGGGGAACGGCAGCGGGAGGGGTGGCGGGGAGAGCTAGGCGTCCCCGGCGCGAAAAGTCTTCATCCGCGCAGCGGCCGCGGTGACAAAAGTTCAGAGAGAGGAGGGAGAGGGAGAGAGGGAGAACAGCACAACAACAACAAATGAATCGGGGCGGGAGGGCGGCCGGGCTAAGCGCTCCGGGGCCGGGGGAGAGCCGCCGCCGCCTCGGCAGAGGGGGAGCCCCGCGCGGCGCCCATGTGCGGGAGTGGCCCCCGGAGGCGGGAGCGGCCCCGGGAGGAGGGAGGGGATGGGAGGGGAGAGGAGGGGGAGCGGAGCGGGCACAGCACCGCCGCACGGCGGGCGCGGTGAGAGCCCGGGGCGGCCGGGAGACAGGAAAGAGCCCGGCTTTCTCTCCCCGCAGTGAGGATGAGGCGGGGAGGGGGGAAAGGAGGAAGCGTGGGAGGGGGACTGAAGCGCCCTGGATGCGGCCACAAAGGAGGAAAGCGAGCCAGAAGAGGAGGGGAAAGAAAGCCCGGACCAGCTCCACCTGGGGAACCCCGCGCAGTTGCAGGCACTTTTCTGAACGCACCAAACTCCCAACCCGGAAAGCGAGAGCTGGAAAAAGAGGAGGAGGGAAGGGAGGGAGGGTGAAAAACCTCCACGAACCTGGGGAAAGCAAAAGAGGTCGCCGCCTACCTGTGGCTCTCCGAACTGGAGCCTCACCCTTCCTGGCCAGCCAACAGCCAAGGTAGCTGCTCCCGGCCCGGCCCCGCAGCGCTCGGTCCAGCGGGGCTCCCCTCGGAGCAGCCAACCTCTCCGGCCTCCTCTCCTCGGCGAAAGGAGCCAAGCAAGAGCGGGGCAGGTGTCGCATCGGCCCTTTCTCCTGCTGCGCCGCAGGTCAGGCCGGAGGTGCTGCTGCAAGGGAGGAGAAGAAGAGCAGCCTGTCTGGGAACGGCAAGTTCTTTGTGGTTAATTTTTAGTAAGATTGGCACTAAGGTAGGAAAAGCAAAATCTGGCCCGTGACATCGAGTGTGGCAGCACCAAACGTTGCACATGATGCTGATGTGGATGGAAGGCAGGTTGCAGCCTTAGAAGCCCCTGCGCTTTTCCAGCGCGGGACACAATCCGCTCTTCATGCAGATGACGGCTCTAATGAGCTATTCCCCACAGAACCAATTTAGCCTACGAGCAACTGTCAACAGCTGCTATTTAATTTTAATTGGACAATGCCCTACTGGCTCTGGCTCCTGCTGTATGATAAAGAGAGGAACCTAATCCCTCTCTTCTTGTGGGAAAGGGCCCTGGGGAAAAGTGGTTGTATAGTCCCTTCCTGCCTCATAGCCTGTTCTGGCTCCTGCTGAAGCTGATGAATCTATATGATGAAAGAAAGAGAATCAGCTGGAGAGGGAAAGGTCCAGGGACAAATCCACGGTGCCATTCCATTAGCATATTGAGGACCCACAATTTATGTAACAAAATATTCTGCATCATAGTATTTATCATCCATAATTTCAGCATTGGTTACTTAAGGGAAACCTGAAGAAAACCATTCCACCAGTAGTGTTTCAGAAGTTACTTGGTGCATGGAGAAGTTTGGGGACAAGGCTGCAGACAGAGGAATACAAACCAAAGGCTGGGTGGCACACTCGAGAGTTAAGGTTTATAGGAAATGCATGTGGGGTGATAGTCATAGCGAAAATTGCGAGTCACTAATTCTTCTCTTAGATTAATCGAGGAAAGTTTCATCTTCAAGTTTTCCTTGGGGGGTGGGGGGAGGAAGCAATGCCATCTAGTGTTAAAAAAATAAAGAACAAAGCCTCTTTTCTTCACACCTCTGTCCAAACTGGTTAGCAATGGATAACTTTGCAACTTGGCATGCTCCCACTGGATTTGTGTTACAGACAGTACCACTGAGTGCACGTGTGCCATATTTGCAGAAACTGGTGAGAAGAACAAGGTGCAAACAGGTGAAATGATGTTTAATCAGAGGTTTAAGCACATAAAGAATCCAAAGAAACAGTTTTGTGCTGGGGAAGCTGTCAGGATTGATTATAAGGGGGTGGAAAGCAGTCATTTTTTCATATTGAACTCTCCTAGTTTTATTTTGGGACATAATGTCTTCATTAATTCTTAGACATGTTTGTTTGGGGTAGTCATTTGATAAAAAATGTGTCCTGCTCACTAGCAAGTTTGAATGGAGACAAGTGATTCTTTGCATGTTTTGTTTAAACTACAGGAATACCACGTATGAGGTGGACTTCAATATAAAACACAGTAGGAGGAAAATGAGCAAAGAGGTCAGTTCAGGTGTCAGCTGAAAAGAACCCACAGCAACACGTCTTCTGGAGTAGATGTCATAAGACTGTGAGCATGTTTGTTTGATTGGAAATTACTATTTTTTAAGTTTAGTAATAGGTACTTTCAAAAAGGTACATTGACCAGTCTAAATATTTTTTCTTAAAATTCAGATCACATCCTGATACTGCAAATATTTTTGCACACTCTTATCCATAAGCAGGAAAAAGTACTTAAAACAGGTTTGAGCACAGGAAGAATAATAGCAAGAAATCCAAGCTTTAGACAACACCTAAAAGCAGTAAAGAGTGGAATTTCACTGCCAGTGAAGTCTACCTATTTCACCGGTTCATGTGTTTGCAAACTGTAAAATAAACTACTGTGACAGCTTGAATATTTCTGGTAGGAATAATGTATCATAAAAAAATAAGGTCTTTTTAAGACTGCCAGTTAAACCAAGTAAAGAAATAAATCTGAATTTTAATTCACTGATGTTCTTGAAATATTCAAAGTTTCTGTGCTTATGCCTGAACAATACTTCTTTTCTCATTAATTTCTGTGGTCTCTTTTTCTGGGATGGGCTGTTACCACGCGGAATACTCAGAAAAAAAACCAGGTGTAAAAAAAAGTAAATGTTAAGTGACTGAAATGTGAAGATTGGTTAACTGAAACCAGTAAAGGATGGTCTCAGAGCTTGTTTCTTTGTGCTAAAGGAAGTGACGTAGGAAAGGAAATGAAGCTTAAATACTTACAGAGATAGAGATTTAAAGTATTCATCATGCTGAAAAGGAAGCATGTAAAATTTTTACATTCAGGAGAAATACAGACTTCCTTAGGGACACCCCAGTGCCTTCAGGTAGCCATGCATATTGTCTATTTCCAGTGGTTATGACTGGAAAACGTTTCCTTTTCTGGCAGAACTGCAAGGATGCTCCTGACCCTTTTAAATATTTCCACAGGCCCAGGGGGACACTGAGTCAAGGCGAGCACCACTGGCCAGGGGGTGACAGCCCCAGTGCTGCTCCCCACTGCCCCCGGGCGAGCCCCCCCCGCACTCATGGCCCTGCATATTCACACAGTGCAGTTTTTCGGCAATTGTGGTGTGTAAGTGGTGGCAGCGAGAGCCTGCTTTCCATTTAGCTGCATCTGCTGGAGAAGGGGGTCTGTGAGCTCAGTGCAGCTAAGCCTGGCAGACCTGTGACCCAGCGTTCTGGGTCTCACACCTCCAAATACCCTCAGTCAGGAGTAGGAGATCTTCTCAGAAGAGGAACAGAGCCTAGAAAAATGAGCTCAAAAGGAGAAAGGTAGACAAAAGGACAGCAGAGGCTTTACTAAATATTTAGTCAATTTTTTTTGTTTTAATAAAAGGTCAAGGTCATTGTAAAGTTCATTATGTCTGAATTGCAGCTTTCATCCTTCAGCATTTTAAGCCTCAAGTTAAATGACCACATTAAAGACCTAATAACTGTCATGTTCTACTTCAAGAAAGAGAAGACAAGTCTTGTGGGACTCACTCATCACCTAGTTCGGAATGAACACTGCTTTTCCTTTGGCTTGCTTCTGCAATCCTTTTGGGCTCTCAGAAGCAAATGGCAAGCAGTAGTAGAGGAGCCACATGGCCAACCATGTAACATCAAGCAGCTCTTCCTGAAACTGTACTTACGTGCCAAGAGGGTAGTTTGGATGTAGTCAGCTGGGATCACCAAGCTCATCCACTGTATTTTAGCCCACATATTGAAGCTATTTGCCTGCATAGTCTAGGAAAACCCAACCAAGATGGATACGCAGAACAGCTTGGAGGGATGGAGGAGGACATTTCTTGGTCACCCTCAGAGCAGGGCTAATGAGCTCTGGTTTGTAATGAAGAAAACAAGCTCAATATCAAGGGCACATAATCAGCTTATGTATTTTTGACTTTGGCTGTTGAGCTGTAGAGTTTGGTGCAAGCTTAAAATAGAGATAATTCTTCAAGAAAAGTATGTTTTCTGACATTTTATTCTTTCTTGGTTAACCAAAAGTATGTGGATGCTTTCAGTCTTGTTGGGCCACTGGGCTCTTTTAACCATCATGCAGTTCATTTCTGTTTTAGTGTAAGACCTTTTTCAAGGAAAGCTGCAAAAGATAGGCAACAAATAGGACTAGACTACTGAGAAAGTTATATGGTACCAGAATTTTTAATGTCCCTCATTACTACATACTTTTTGTGCATTATATAAATATTATTAAATGATAAAATTAATCACCACTACAAAAATTATAGCTGTTTTGCTGTGTTTCTCTTAATTTCTATACTACTACATTAGGCCACGGATCACCTTTGCCTAACTATGCAGCAGAACTTTCAATCCTCTTCCAGTTTACCAATATCAGGAACTGGTATTTTTGTGTGCTTGAATTCACATCCAGCATGGCCCAAAAGACCCTCCTTGTCCAGAAATGAAATCTTGTGGATATTATTTTAAAACTAATAGTGGAACTTCTCTGATGATGACAGGCTTCTCTCTGACACAGGTTACTTACAAAGTCCCATTTCCCTGAACATTAATCATTTCAAACCTTTGTCAAACCCAAGTTCTCCTAGTCTGGCATATCCCTGCGTCATGTACCTGCTTGAAGCCTGGAACTGAACTCCATTTTCTGTTTCACTCTGCTATATTTTTTCCGGTTTTCTTCACCATATTATTGTCACCATTAAACAAAGGCAGTAGTGTAACTCCAACACCTTCATCCCTGTTATCCAAAGAACTCAGTAGATGTATCCACATTTTCAAAGTAGATGAGTTTAGTATTTTCTTGAGCACTGTCTTAAAGGTTAGTGGTTTGTTGGAGCAGTCCCAGAGATCTTTTCTCAGTGCTAACATTAAGCTGACACTTCAAGTCTGTCCAGCTTGCGGTTTAGACCTTGGGTTGTTCTGCTTAGCTGGCCCGAGCTTTTCCGAGCTACAGGGCTCTGCCTATCTACACAAGTGCAAGAGTCAGCATACTGTGTTCTGCCAGCTTATAATCTCTCAAACCCTTTCTCATTTTTCTATCTATTCACAGTTGTCTTTGGATAAAAGCCATGCTACTAGTGGTGCAATAGAACAATCAAAGCTAACTGCAGTGGGAATGACACCACGGAGGAAGCGGTAGTTGTGATGGCCTAAGGATATGATTCAACAACACACCAATGACATGTAACAGCTCTTTGCCTCTAAATGAGGAGCTCTCCCACCCCTGCTTCCTTCCTTCCATTCCTGCTCACAGATGCATGTTCTGAAGCTTGCTCTGCAAGCATCTGAAGACATCAGTGTAGAACTGCTGCAGCTCTGCTGCATAAAGAGCCAGCTGACCTGTCGGGAAAAAATTGCAGGAAAACGTACTCTTTGCACTTCAAGACACAGCAGCATGTTGGATCATTCTCAGGGGATCAGAACAGTGTGTGGAAATCTAGATTGTGAATAGAAATACATGCAAGAGAACATAGCACCTATGAAAATACAATTATAGCTTAACAGCCCCCTCAGAGCTCAAGCGATCATCAGAGGGTTTTGGTCCTTGTGCTCAATTGAGTAGAGTGCAAAGAGAAGACTGGCACTAACCATGTGTCCCGGAACACCATGGCAGCATGGAACTCAGAGACAACCTGCCTTTAGGACTCCAATTCTTGGAAAATGGAAACAATCCCAAGGTGTATCTCCTCAAAGAGAAACCAAGTTGCTGGGAAATTATCTCAATGGATCAATAACACCACTCCTGGAGTTGCCATACTAATTTTCTTCATTTGGGTGAGGCACTTCTGTGTCTTTAAAAAGTGCATTCTGCACTTCCACTTCCTCCATGGCAGAAAAACTTCTGAAACATTTAGTTTTTAATTGATAAATTGGGAATGCTTTCCACTAGATCACGTTTCTCAAAGGCCCATCCAGCCTGACATTCACCACTACCAGGTGAACTGTTCCAATACCCCAGCACCCTCACCATGAAAAAATTCATACTTATATCTAACCAAAATCATGTATAACTATTCATTATTACTGAGTCACATAGCTACAGGTATGCAGACAGCAAGTGACTGTATGACAGGAACATGGGTGCCATTATTTGTGCAAGAAAACCTTCATCTGGAGAAACACAGGCGGCAGGAATTATCAGCCAAAAATCTGAATAAACAAATGGAGATTTCATAAATGCTGACTGAAGACTTTTATTGCTGTCCCTAGCTTTAATGGCAACAGATCATGTTGAAGGCTTATGTTAATTCTGTATATAATTTTTATTTATCTAGAACACTGACCACATTTATGCCTTCTCTAATTGTATTATATGTGGTCTCCTTCGAAGCAATTACACAGTTTACATTTTGATTCATTAACTAAATATTGTAACAAAAAAACTAAAACAGTTTGAAAAAGACATTCCATCAAACAAGACAAAACTGTATTCTTTTAACAAAGCTGATTATCTTCTCAAATGAATGCCTCAAGACTCAGGACAAATAATACATTCGACGGACAAAAGCCTCTTAATTGCATCCCAAACATGCAGATGGTGCTGGTCACTAAAGCAGAACTGAATTCCTCCTTAGGTATTAGCTTCCCAGCACCAGCCACTACAGCTGCAGCAAAGTACTTGTTTAAATTACATATAAAACGTTTATTTAAAGAAGATGCCACCCTGTTTCATTTCAGCTGATGAACACAGATGGATGGTATGCCAGTCAGACACAAGTGAGTTTTGATATGTTGCAGCAGGTCCTGCCTCATAAATAAAACGCAGAGTTTGGTCACTGAAAAAATGCAGGGTGTGATAAACCATCTATCAACTAGTGCAGATTTCCCCATTCTCTTCCTTGTGAGTGAGCATGGCTTGTCACTGGCATCTCCACAATGGATGAACAAGTCACTGGTGACTTTATAGTGGGTGTATGTCCAGCAATCTGCAACTTCACTGCTGTCTAAACTCCCCTCTCCATTTTCAGATTTTAGAACCCCTCAAAATATTTCCTAAATATATTTAGTATACTATCCATGTTCTGGATCTTTGTGGGATGCCAGAAATTTTTTTTTTGTTTTAAGCTGACTTTTAAAAATATTCATTTGGGAAGAATTTGCCACTGTGGTAGATCATTAAAGGTCTCTGCTTGCCTTGTTTATTTTCCTTTGCATAATTTCATCTACCTGGTTGTGATGAGATTCAATGTGTTCGTGCTGCAAAGCGCAGTGTTTCTGTTTATATACAAAATCAGTCTCAAAGACTGGCATATTGCTAATAAAATATAATAAAATATTTTCAAATTCCAAAATAATTATTTGAAAGACTGATGGTATTTTGGCTATCTAGAAATTACACAGAGTAGTAACATCTACACTACATGGACTAACAGCTGAGGATCCAGACACCTCCAATTTAGGAGGCTCAAAGCAATACCTGTGTCAACCTGCACCTTTGTATTTTCAACGACCTATACCATGGAGGTAGCAATTTTCACAACCAGTGCAAGTGATCTGAATTACTGTTGTTGCAGAATCATTACTATTAAAATATCTAACTTCTACAAACAAAAGCCTTACATTAAATTTAAAATAAATTGAGAGTAATAGAGAAGGTAAAGGAAATTGGATTTTTAGCACATACTGCTCTCAGAATATTTCCAGAAGCTTGTGAGTACCAAATATGTGATTATGCAATTGCTGTAATAAATGCAGCTGTGTTTATTTCACTGCATGAACCCAACAAACTGTACAAGCTAAGCTGCAGGGTCTTGTTCATAAATCAGTAAAAAAATGTAGTACAGTATGCAAGATATCCTCAGACCTTCTTTCTGTTCCAAGTGTTTTCAGACTTGGCAGAGTACATGTTCCTTAGAGGACTATGAACATGCTCAGTTTTAACTATTTCTAGCAAAGTAATTTTTTTAGTTAGTTCAAGAAAAAAATATGAATGCTTTGCTTAATAGCATAGGAATCAACTTTTAAATTCGGTGAAATCCAGCTTAAAAAAAGTTCTGTTTAGTTTTTCTTAGAAATGTGAAAGAAAGTGTAAAGAATTTCTGCTTATTTCAGGAATAGCTTTTATAGAAGAAAAAAAAAAGTTGATTGTATTTGAGCTTACTTCCAGGAGTCGTCCTTGTGGTCTCTTTCCAAAAGTTTGCAAATTTAATTCCTGGTTGTACATACACAGAAAAAAAAGAAAAGAAACGCAAACAAAACCAAAAATCCAGTGTCACAATGATGCCTATTTGGCTCTTTGCAGTGTCAATTTTTCCATACTTTGTATTTAATGACAGCTACAACTGCAGTTTTGAATACTAACACAGTCATTGTGATCCACAACCAAAACACTGAATGCATATAGTCAGTTATTTTCCACTGAAGTCTCTAACTTTTCACCATGCTTTCTATATAGCTGGGGGTTTTATTAATATACCTTTAAAAGGAGGTCTCATTTAAACCCAGTATTCTATTACTATTAATTCAAGGAATCCTTAAAATAGAATACTTCTCACTCATATCTACTGTACCATACTATAATTAACTATTAGTCTATATACAATTGCCTTCAGTGAAACAGTGCTGCTCGCGTGCCCACTGTATTCCATCATGACTCCATCACTGATTTATTTGAAAATCTCATATTTAAGCCTTAAATAATTTTTTCCAAAGACCTTCTTTATTCTACAGCAATACGGTGCCCACCATCACAGGTGTCTTGTTTGGAGCTGAGAACTCTAGCTGCTATTCCTCTTTAGTAGTTCCAATGCAAAGGAAAATGCTTCAAATATTTAATTTTTCCTTTGCTAATTAGAGTCACTGGAGTACAATCATAATTAAAAGAAAATTTTAGAGTACTGATTAGTGTCTGCATTGCTTCAAAACAAGTTTTCTGTATGGATATTTCTGTGTACACTTATTCGTTTAGGGAATGCATTTTTGTCTGTTTTTAGTTCTGCATTTGTATACATCTAACAAAATCGAGTCTGAAATTACAAACATGCTTTCCAATGTCTGTTTGAGGAAACAGACATTTAGTCAGTGGAACCTCTCAGCAATATATCTTTTAGCCTGGCAAAAATAGTCACTCGATACTCTTAAAACATCGAAGAAGTTGTATTTGTACCAAGCCACCCAGCTATACAGGGAGAAGGGAATTTAATTTTCCAAACAATACAGAGAAATGACTTGAGGCCAACTACAAATCTGACCACGAAAAATTGCAGACTGCAAATAACTCACAGTCCTACTTTGATATTAAGATAACAATCTGAGTTATATTTCTAGAATATAACTTTATAACTGTAACTATGAGAGCTATATTTCATGCCCTTAGCACATTCAATGAAGGAAGCATAGCTGCGTGCCTTCACAGTTCTTGCAGGCATAATCTTCACAGATCTCACTTAGAAAAATTACTGGATTTTCTTGAGTTGACTTGAAGTTTCCAAATGAGACCTATAATTTTCCACATGGAGCTTACCATTAGGAAAAAAAAAAAAGCATACTTAAGATAGTTTTCTATTGTGTGACTTAAAAAAAAATTCTAGGTTTGACCAGTTTTCTTTTAAGCCAAATGATCCAACAAAAAAATTCACCTACAAATTCTTTCCCATAAGCTATTAATTTGTTGTTGCCCATTATGCCAGCAGAACCTTTGACAGGGTGGATCATGTAGATACAGGTTATCTAATTGTTTCCTTTTCCCTCTTTTGTCTTGTATCCATCTCTTGTGTGGTCTGTGTGATATGAATTCCATTTATTTGCTTCCTGAGTTTGTGCAGAGTTTCACACCACTGGGAATCTTGGCCATGACATTCAGAGTTGTGTACAGGTGATGATGTCCACAAGGCCATGTCTGTGCACAGTACAGGTGAGGCTGAAATTGCTTTGAAAAGTTGAACTTTATTTACTCGACCTTCCCTAGCATGCCTAGGTTACTCTGTCCTAGTATATACTGTTCAGTGGCATCTCAGAGAGAGAATGTGAATAGTAGTTTTTCCTACTGACATTAAGTGTAAACACCAGCGAAGAAAATAAAACAATTTTTGTAGGCACTTAGCCAAACTACTAAAACAACTGAGCAAGTATCTTATTTCAATTTTGACCTTAACACTGTTTTGTTTTGGGTTTTTACCTGCAAGGTCTTACTCCATTATGGTCCTCTTGTGATAAATTACTGAACAGTTTAAAAAACAGGCTACAGAAAACAAAGGATGCACATTGGTTCTTCGTGATATGGGCTGCATGTTCTACCTTGTTGTACTAAATTAATAGTAAACATTATTCAATATTTAAAAGGGGAAAAGAGCAGGTGCCTGCTGAGAACAGGTGTTACTAATTTTAGCTTAAATAAAATCCAACAATCCTTTTCACATATTACTTCTATAATATATATCAAAAATCATACTCTGCACTAATACATCCCCAGCTGTGCAGAAGAAGAATCTTTTGTCACATCTTTTGTTTCTGATCTGGTCTTGTTCCGAGAATTTACTGCCCATTTTGGTTCACAAGGGTGTAGTTTTGCTGACTTTCATGGAATTCTGTAAACACCATGATGCTAACCTTAGAGTGATTGTAAACATTGTTACATTTACAGTGAGCAGCTCAATGAGTACCTGCAAAAATAGTTCAGCAGGCTGCCTAAGGGTGAAATATTTTCCAAAGGCTTGTTTTGATTTATTTTAATAGCTCATATGAAGTTCATCGTTGTCTACTACTGGACATGCATGCAGAAGTGGTGCCATATTATCCCAGCCTTTTCTCAAGTCTATCAATGGATCATTTGAGTCCTGTGAGAAAGGTTATTTATGGAAGAATTAGTGAAACAGTTTGGTAGATGGAATTATTTGATTATAATCCATTTTAACATGTAAACAAGCACTGTCCAAGCAAGACAGTGGTGCAAGATGGAAATTATCTACCATCCTTATCCGTCAGAAAACCCTACTCTTTTTACAACATGCCAGCATCTGAAACCATGGAAAGCATTTTGACATAATTCTAAAGGAGAGCACATTATACATGAGGGAGCCACCAGCGCATTTATTGATAATCTTGATTTTACATCTCTGACAGAGTCTGAAAAATTGTATTAGGTTTAGGACTGTACCTGAAATACTGGTTGTGCTGGCAGAGCCAATGATAGATTTTTTTCTTTTCCAGCTGGGGTATCAGGATTGCTGAAACAACTAAAGTACAGCTCTAGTGTTTTTTCATCAGGGGATCTTAATGCATATTACAAATATTTAAACTAAATATTTAGAGGAATAGCTTCTGTATCTATTGAACACATATAGAATATTAGCATGCTTTTAAATAACTAAAAATTGTATAAGGAAAAACTTCTTCAGTGGGATTGTAATGCACTGCTGGAACCAGTTATCTGCAGGGCAGGTAGAGTCTCCATTCTTGAAGGTTTCAAGGCCTGGCCAGACAAAGCCACAGCTGACCTGATGTGGCAGTAGCCCTGCTCTGAGCAGGAGGCTATGCTACAGGACATTTGTGCAGTTTTCATCCTGGAAGTTTTTCAATATATGCTGGATAAAGCCCCGGGAACCTGATCTATGCACACAGTTGACCTATTTTGACTTGGAGACCTCATGATGTCTCTTACAATCTGAATTAGTCCATGATGCTATGACCTTGAGAAGTGCTTTCCAACCACTAGTAACTCCATGATACCGTGAGTATGAAATCCAGACTAACTAGTGGAGATGTTGATAATATTCTTTAAACATAATTTTCCAGGCATGTAAAGAAATCAGGCTGGTTTTTTTTTCTCTGGAGACAAGACCACAGCATACATCCCAGGGGTCCATCCAGAAGCTGAAGTGAGAGCGGGACACCCTTAGCTTAGGCAGGAATTGAAGGCCTTGGGCTGAGCTGTAGTGGGGCTCCTGGGCCCATGGGCAGTGGGGTGGGAGAGTCCCAGGTGGGGCTGTCCAGGGCCATTCAGGCCCTAGAGACCTAGTTCTTGGGGTGACTGCTGCTTTCCAAGAGATTCAGCAAGTCCCTTCTCTTCTCCGCCTTCCTACCCCCGTTACTATGCCCTGGGTGCCTGAGTCACCATACTGCTGGCATGAGGTCGTTTATTCTTCATCCACTTTCTGGCAAAAGATTTATTTAGTTTTTAAGTAGGTCATGTATTTCATGTCTTGGTAGCTAATCAAGTATTGATTTTTTCAATAAGAACACTTTATAAGCACATAACACTGGAGGAGGTTTTAAACTGCTTGTTCTTGTGTAATAGCACTGACTGCAATAGACTACTCGTGCTAGAAATGTGGAAACTGATCAGTAATAATATAGAAGTCTAAATATTTATATATGCTCATATTCCTTCACTTAGCCCAATGATAGTGGGGGGAGAGAGAGGGAGTGAGAGAGAGAGAGACACAGTGTAAGTATACATGCTGACACATATTCAGTCATGTTTCTTGAGGACGTATCTGTCACCAATCTGTAAAGCAGAATACACGTGTCTAACCCACGCAATTCTACATCCATATTAATCTGGTGTTAATTAATCATATGTATAATTTCAATTTTGCTGCATTGTTCTGCACGTTTAGTTGGCTGATAGATACATACACACCTTGTTATGCTGCTCCTCACAAACCATCAATAAGTAGTTTACTTCCTATGAACAGATACGTCCCAGACTATGCTCTTTTTTGGAAGGTGATGCTACAGCAATGTCATGCTTCCATGAGTACAAGGTGCCAACCTGTGAAATACATCTGAAATTAATTACAGAAGCCAAAGAACCCAGTGCTTTCATCACTGTCTTGGAAGCCTTTAGAACCGACTTGCCATCTCATGTTAACTGAATAGAATTTTCCAAAAGAAGAATCTGATTTTATTTGCATGCATATCTCAATACAAAGTACAGACTTAAGTTCTTTGAAGTTCTTCTTCAAAGCATCTTCAAAGGTGGGCCTCTAGTTTGTAAGGAGATATACATGTAAATAAAATCAGATTCAATTAACTTTTTAATCTGCTGCTTTAACAATAACATTGTTGCTATTAAAACATTGTTACCCTTGGAGCATTTCAGTCAACAAGTATATATAAATGCTATCACTGTAGTGCATGATGGAGTTGTCAGAAAAAAAGCCTTTTAAAGGAAGAAAAAGGCCTTTTCTGGACTGTGAATCATTACCACAATACAAAATTATGCAGAAGCTCAGATAAATAGAGATAATCCAAAACAGGCTTTTTTCCTCCCTCAAACTCTATTTGATTCTAGGCAACAGTGTTATCTGCAATAGGATTTGTAGGATCAAATCAAGACCATGCAACCTTTGATTCCTTGCTCTTAACTTACTATCATCTTTTAAAAGAAATTAATTATTCACTATAAAATTACTTTTCCTATGAAAACATAAAGTCTGATTCTTTCCCAATTATCTGCCCTTGTAGGCTCTGCTAAATCAGATATAGAAATAGCAGAGGCACCTTAATAATAATTCTAACGTGATGTAGTGTGCAGTGATAAGAAATTCACTTGGAGCAAAATACTACCTGCGTGCTAAAATTGATTGTATGTCTTTTCTGTGTGTATTGATCTCTCCTACTGAGACACTAAACTGAAGCAGGGTTAACTGTGGAATCCAACTGCTTTCTGAATATGAAAGTAATCTTATTTTTAAATTGCTTAGTGATGGAAACATTTTCCCTTTATTTAAAAGCAGACCATCAGTAATTCTATTTCAATCGGTAGAAACAAAGGACACCTAGATACCTTCCATCCAAACTGTCAAACAGGACACTTTAATCACATGGGGAAAAACAAACCATACCTCTGTATACCAACTGCAAGGTGGGTACCTTTACTTGCTCATATAGCATGTGAGAAATGAGCTGAATGAACACAAACATTTCTGTAGTTATCCTGCAGAAACGGTATTTACCTCATACAAATCTCCCAAATAGCTGCACAAATCTGCCTGTAATTCTCGATTTTTCCACTTTTTGTAGCCCCCTATATATTCATGTATACACAAATATGCATGTGTGTAAATGAGAATTCTACTTGGGCAGCCCTGTGACTGATAATTTGTGTCTGGCTTACAGCCTGTGTGACTTTTGCTAGCCCTTGTTCCCCTCTAACGCATGCCAAACTAGATATCAGAAGCCTTTACGATTAAAGAATAAGCTGTTTCAGCTTCTCGACCTGTCCCTTAAGTCTTGTACCACCACCCTTTTGTTTACTGCATCTCCAGTGTTACAGAGATTAATTTCTTTCTTCTCAGTTGCTTACATGCAAACACACTGCGGCTGTTTGTTCCCACCAGAGAGCTGTCAGTGTATCACTGGTCTATCACAGACCTCTTGCAACAACACTGCAGCCGTAATGTATCAGAACTGATCCAGCTTCTCAGACCCAAACTGTGTCCTGCTGCAAGGAATTACTTCTACGGTAGAATGATCTTCAGTGGACATTTGGTCCCTGTTCTTCACCTGAGACTCACTTCAAATGCAATCTTCCTTTGACGGGGACCCTTTTTGGACACAAAGTGGCCATTGAATCTCACAACTGTAACATTCATCTGAGTCTTGATGAGGCACTGCAATCTAATAACCCCTCCGGTCTAATTCAAGATCCAGAAGAAGGTTCAGGACCAGGGTACAACTGGAGAATCATTCTCTTGGTATCATGTAAAGTCTAGACAGAGGTAAGGATGCATTCTAGCTGCACACCTGTAAAGCCGTGAGGTAGCTTCATACTGAGACATACGCTTGCAAACACCAGTAAAGCTTTTGGCCAATGTTTTCACTGTGGGTGATGCGGATTATACCACCCTTCATAGCTGGTGTGTGAATAATGTCTGAGAGCCTTCATCAGAAAACACACAGTTATGAAGAACACGCTTCTCAAGTAAACAGAAATGCAATAGCGACGGCAGCAGGAAATAGCCTTGGTGGGGCTGAACTCGTTAATTACTCAGGCTAGGTAGGCACACCCTGCTAATTATACTGCCTACCTCGAAAATTAAGTTCCTGCGAGCCGACGACTCAGGAGTGAAATACAGGTCGGAAATGACACAGAGAGCTGCATCCAAGTAAACGTGGCAGCAGGGTTCGTCGTTTAACCGGGATCGATAGCCGTCCCGGGCACATCTGTCGCGGGGATGAGGGTGGGTCCTCCTTGCCCATGAGACCTGTTCCTTACCCGCGGAGCCTCCGCAGAGAGCTGGGGAGCCGGGATAGGAGCGAACGCCGGGAGCTCCGGAGCGCGGGGGTGCTGCCCCCTGCGGGCGGGGAGCGGCATTGCCGGGTGCCCGTCCCGCCCGTGCCACCGCGGGTGACACCGACACGGCCCCGAGCCCCCGGGCACGGCCCGCGCTGCCGCCGGAGGGTGACGGCCTCTCAGCCGACCGCTCTGCTCGCCTCCCAGCCTTCACCCTCCAGGGCTACGGAATCACAGAAACAATCAGGTTGGAAAAGACCTCTGAGATCATCGAGTTCAACCTGGGACCGAAGACTGCTATGTCAACTAGACAATGGCACTAAGTGCCACGTCCAGTCTTTCCTTAATAACCTCCAGGTACGGTGACTCCACCACCTCCCTGGGCAGCCCATTCCAATGCCTAATCACCTTTTCTGTGAAGAAATTCCTCCTAATGTCCAACCTAAACCTTCCCTTGCGCAACTTAAGATTATGTCCTCCCGTTGCCTCAAACTTGCAGTTCCACCGGCAGCATTCCTAGCTCACGTAGCTTCATGTAAGGACTGGGCTCTTCCAGCATGTCATCTCAGAGAGAATTCTTATTGCTGACCCTATCCGGAGATACTGATGCCCTGCAACATATGAGGATGATTTCCTGGTGGGCTCAGTTGCTGGCCATATAAGCACAGTTCAATTGGTTGTAAACTTATGCTAATAAACACAGGTAATGAAGGCTACAAATGAGTCAGTTCCCTGATTAGGGCTCCACAAAGTCAAACACAAAAAGTTTCACCTCAATATGAGGGAGAGCTTCCTTACATTGAGGGTAGCAAAGCACTGGAAGAGGCTGCCCAGGGAGGTCATGGAGTCTCCTTCCCTGGTTGAAAACCCATCTGGATGGGTCACATCTGTGGATCTTGTGTCGCCTGCTCTAGGTGACCCTGCCTTGACAGGGGGGTTATACTATGTGATCTCCAGAGGTGCCTTCCAACCCTAATGATTCTGTGATTTTCCATACAGTGTAAAACACTCGTTTGAGGGGCCCAGTGTTTGGGGTAGTTCAAAGTCTTAAACAGCAAAAGTGGCTGAGGCCTATTCACTAACGAACGGCTTGTGTCTTGATCAAGTGATCGCAGGAGGAGGCAGAGCGCTAATGCACTGCGTCAGCTGGGAAAAGGGCCATAAGTCGGCAGTGCAGTGGTTTTCCCTGCGTCTTAACACACGTGGATTTAGATATTTTGGGAGAAACCCTTGGCCGTACAGACCACTAGGCGCCGACACAAACTCCACCCCGCGCCGCGAGGGGTTCTGGGAGCTGTAGTCCGCCCTCCGGGGAAGGTGGGGGCGTGGGGCGGGACTCCCACAATGCACCTCGCGGCGCAGCCCTGGCTGTCCCGCCCCGCACTCACGTGACCTGCGCGCCGGGCAGAGCTGGCCGCTTCCGCGGGGGTCCGCGCGCGGCTCCGGGGGCGGGGCCTCCCTCAGGTAGGGGGCGGGGCCTGGCGGGCCGGGGCCGCTCGGGGGTCGCGGGGTCGGGGCGGAGGCCGGGCCGCGGGAGGCGGGAGGCTCCATTCTCGTCCTCCTGCTCCCGGGCCACAGCCGGCGTCCCGAGGTTCCGCGGTAATAAAACGGGGGCACACGGCTGGGGCTGCCCGTGCCAGTGGTCTTGTTATCCCGGGAGGCGGCGGCGGGTCCGCGATGGCGCCCGGGGGTCACGTCGCAGTGCCCCGGCGCCCTCGGCCGCCTCCGGGGTGTGGTGGGTGTCAGAGGCGTTTCCCGAGCGAGGAGGCGGCGAGGTAGCGCCCGGTAACAGCACGTACCGTGGGGTGTGCGGCGCTGGGCAGGGCCCCTTCGGTAGCACGAGTAACAGCAGTAACAACTGAGCAACAGCAATCACAACTGTAATAGTAACAACAAGTGTGCAACAGCAACACCAACTCGGCATCGGCTCCGTTTTCCCAAAGCACTGCCGCTTCCTGTAGAGGAGGTTCTTTGGCACGGATGAGTCACAGCATCCTCGTGCTACCAGCACCTGACAGTGTTTTGATTGGCGTGGGCTGGAGTAGTCGTGGTGTTTCCTAGCAATAATCCACGGGACACAAAGCTTGAGATCATTTGGAGGTACCCGCTGGCTGCAGCTAATGCACATTTTAATGCCTGCCTGTTAGGCTGATCAAGCAAACCAGGCAGCTTCTGAAAACTGGATTCTCTTGTTCTCAGAAATGAATGACTGCTCATTTCTGAAGGAACTACAAGCTTTATTTCCATGAGCTGTTTTTCCACTTGCTTTTATTGTGAAGGCCAGTTTTAATTGATGTTTCTTACTTTCTTTTCTTCCCTGTGAAGGACGAGACATTAGTCTAGATGCAGTAAATTGGAGGAAATGGAAGAAAGGAAGATCAAGAGGAGGAGCCCCAAATCATCTACCAGTCACCCTGCTCAGGTTGCTAACCCCAAGAAAAGCTCAGTGCCCGTCAGTAAAAGTACAGCCTTTTCCAACCCTGCCCCACAGCCTGCTGTACAAAAACCAAAGTTAAAACGGTAAGCTTGGGGCATCTTGCAAACTCAGTGAGAGTCAGAAACCTGGCAATGCTCAAATAGTCTAAAAGTTGTTTAGATGGGCTGTGACAGAAGAGTTTCAGACTTGTGAAAACTTTTTAGTCTTTTTAGCAAAGTGATTTGTTTTTAATGCAATATAGTGGTTATTTTACAGAAAAGGAAGGTGTTTTACACTCTTCTTGTAGCTTTATGAAATGTTACATAATGCTGTAGACTCATACTGACAACAATTTAGCTGAAGTAGAGGATAGCCTGATGTGACTGGTGAAAGATACAAGTTGGGTGATCAAATTTGGGTATCATATGGGAAATAGCAGAACCCCAGATGTACAGCTGTGAGGAACAAATCAAATATTACATGACTGCAAGGTTGGAACTGACAAGTATAGCAGGAAGGGAAGGACATACATTGAACAGGATGAGCTAGAACTGGAATTTCCAGGTGTTTTTTATTGGGGACCTCTCAGTTGGGGCAGCATCTTGCATAAGAGACAGATATTCAGTTGTTCAGAAAGTACCACATCAGAATAGTTTGTGTTTTATTGATGATACGTCTGTTTCAGTTTGAGAACGTTGATTTTCCTGCATGTTAGAAAATGCATTTTTTGGCTGTGGCAGATGCAGTAGATAAATAAGTGAAGAGGAATTTTAAAGTGAAATGTTAGCTGGAGAGAGGCAGCAGAGTTCATTGACCTCTGAGCGTTAGCTGGAATTTAAATACAGAACTGCCATCATTAACACAGTCTGTTTGAAGGATCCAGTATCAGCCTTATGAATAATGAATTTCTGCAATGCAGTCTGTATTTTTCAGGAAAAATGTGTTAATATTTTGAGGGAAATATTAGTAAATACTAATCCACTATAAATTGGTGGTTTGTGCAGCTGACTACAGTCTGCTCAAGTCTCCATTATTCTGGGATGTACTAGATTCTTGCAGTCCACAAGACTGTCTATAGAAGAAAATGTCCTTTCTGCTTTAAGTTCTGGACATTTTTGCACAATTGTTAAGCTTACCAAGCAGTGCTAATACAGACAATTGTTTGAACTTTCCAAGCAGGAGTGGTAATTGGCGTAAAAATGTGAACTCCTGTTATGGTAGTGGAGTAGGAGTATTTCATTAATTTTCATTTCATCTGCAAGAATCTAATGAAGTAAGTTTTCCAGGAGCAATAGTATATTTTATTAATCAGAATCTGGTAGAAATAATGGATGACTTTTCTGTCATACAAACCCTTAAGTCTGAAAATGAAGCAGAACTAGCTAAAGTTAAACCTAAATTGAGATGTGCTGCTTGGAGTTGAGCTGGATATGGCAATTGTTGGACTGCTGGTTGTTTCAGTATATAGACTATATAATTTGTCTGATGTTTATAGACTACAAAAGCTGTTGGTCTGGAAAAACAATTATTATTTCCCGTAAGAAAGAGAATTTGTGACTTGCAGAGCATGGGAGTATTCAAGGGAATGGTAGGGCTTACTACGCTGTAAACCCTATTATCTTCACTAATTAAATAAAGCCTCTTTACTAAGCCTGAGATTTTTTTAATATCCTGTACTATTCTAAATTAAAATTTTTAGGCTCAAAATTTTTCACTGGATCAGGTTCTGAACAGATTCATCATAAGGCTGCAGAACAGCCCCTTACCTAAACTATATTAGTGTAGGATGCAGTCTGTCTGTCTCTGGGTCAGAGATGGAACTTGCTGTTTCTCACTGGTAACTGTGTGTTTAATTTCCATAGTGGTTGTGCGTTCATTTGGATTTATAATAGTAATTAATTTTCATCCATGTAGTTTCTATGGGCACGTGGTGCTTTGAATAAATATCTAGACAAAAGTGTATGGGATCCAGGAATTTTGATGATTTTGTTGCAGGAAGGTCTGTAGAGAATTTTTAGCACATTTGATGTTTGGGCATGGACTAGCTGTATTTGGTACTGTAGAGTTCTGGGAGACTGGTTTTGATGATGAGTTTTACAAAATTGGGATGTTATTTGTGGGTGGAAAGAAAGAGCTCGGGGAAAATTTATGTGGAGGCAAGGTCTCACCTTCCTGTATAGGTTATAACTAGTTGTCTTTCACACGGGTTACAGTCTGGAGATGTTTGTGACGAGGAGAGTATGATTTTTGAGGGGGTTTCTCTCTGGCTTGCAGAGAGTTTGCAGATGCATTTTGGGTGATTTTATGTAGATAATGGCTGACAGGGGAGGTGGTGGAATCACCATCCTTGGAAATGTTCAAAAAACATGTGGGTATAGCACTTGGGGACATGGTTTAGTGGTGAAGATGGCTGTGCTGGGTTAATGGTTGGACTCACTATCTTAGAGGTCTTTTCTGTGATAATGCCCTTCATGTCACTGCTGGGTAAGATTGGTCCACTTTAGATTATTATGATGGCCATCACATATGTGGTCCATTGCTGTTTCTTGCTCTTAGTAGGAAAGCAGATTGCTGGAACCCTTCATTTTGCAGTATCAAAATGCTGAGATAGTGGTTTTCTTTATGACAAGCTGGTGATCCAGTTTTTATCTTAAAATTGAAATATGTACTATATATTTCCCATTTCATTTTCAAAGTCTTACAAGTCTTGTACAAGTGTACAAATGTACACTTCCTTACATTTCAAATTTACAGTGAAAGTAGGAAATAATATTTGGGTTTTGGTTTTGTTTTTTTTTTTTAGCGTAATCAAAGAGAAAGCCAAACCTCCAGGAGGTGAAGCAAAAGGCACACAGGCAGCACCAATCCAGCATTCTTTTCTCACAGATGTATCAGATGTCCAGGAAATGGAAAGGGGACTTCTGAGTCTCTTGAATGACTTCCACTCTGGCAAACTTCAAGCATTTGGTAAGTGCATGAATTGTGTGTGTACACAATAGTTGGTTTTTATAGCTGTACATTGATAACATTTGCAAACAAGTGTGCTGCATGCACAGACTGCCAGTTGTCAGTTGAACTCTGCCATATGAAATTAACATAATTAATACATCTGATTGCATTTTTAAGTTACAGTCCCATTTTAAGGTTGTCTTTGTTGTAAGATTATTCATATGCTATTTCATTGTTCCTTCCAGCATGGAAGCACCTTTCCTTATGAATTTAAGATACCAAGTTTAAAGCCACTTATTTGTGATAGTGTAGGAAGAAGTAACTGTATTTAGCAACCAATATGAACACTTAAGACTATTGGTAACGACCCTTATGAAATCCAGTGCAAGCTGCATTTTTCCCAAGTTACTCTTCTGTCTTAGCTTCTTACTATTCTTACAGCCTCAGAGTTGATGGAGGTTTCAGAAAAACCATTACACATGTTTGCTTCCTTTTTTCCCCCTGTACTAAGTAGAAAGATGCACATGTACTTTTGCAAGTTTAGTGTTAGGTCAGCATGTCATATTAATTCCACACTGATGTTTACAGGAGAACCTGAGAAGTCTGTATTATATAAAGCCTCAGTTACAAGAAAGCAACCCCCAGATTAATCAAAGTTAGAAAGAGGGTTTATTTTGATTGTATTTAAAGTTAAAAACCAAGGCCTTTCTAAATGAGAGAAAAATTCAGGAGTATAGAAAAAACATGTGAATTCTAAAAAACTGTTAGGACATGTGGTAGCTATTGTAAATTCAACACAATGCATCATCAAATGGGATGACAGAAACTTCAGTAGTGAAACAGGAGAAATCATTGAGAAAGCAATTTTACTTGTAAATTTGATGTTTAAATTCCTCTCCTATGATGTAAAAGACTGGGTCT
Organism: Atrichornis clamosus; assembly: GCA_013400975.1. NCBI lineage: Eukaryota > Metazoa > Chordata > Aves > Passeriformes > Menuridae > Atrichornis > Atrichornis clamosus. The sequence goes on along the minus strand of WBMZ01013248.1, from coordinate 48,533 downwards.
TCACATCTTCATTTGCTCCCTTGGGTTTCTTTATCTAAAGTTGTTGCTGGTCATTTTAGGAAATGAATGTTCCATAGAACAGATGGAGCATGTGCGGAGTATGCAGGAGAAACTTGCTCGCCTCAACCTGGAGCTCTATGGGGAGATGGAAGAACTCCCTGAGGATAAAAGAAAACTAGCCAGTGACTCCAACCTGGATAGACTGCTGTCAGATGTAAGTACTGGGAAGGCAGAAAATGTGGAACTTTGCCCCCAGCACCCTGCTCAGGAAAACATTGCTCCTGGGTGGGCAGTGATTTCCAGTTGAGAAGAATGTCCTTCTTTAATGAACCAACCCACCCTCATCTTGGTTTTGAGAAAACACAGGACCTTGTGACAAATGAACACATTTGTTACAGCTGCTGGTTGTTTTGGGGAGTGGAGCAGGCTAGTTGCAGGCTGCCTGAGCATGGAGATCTGTTTAGGAACAGCCCATGTACTAGGGAACTACAGCCATTTTCCCTGGGGTCCATCCTCCTACATCTGGGGAAGATGACACATAACAAGGAATATGGATCCATGTATTGCATACTTTCTCTAGTATATTTTAATAAAACACAAAACTGTTACAATTTCTTTCAATTTCGTGAGATCAGCAGATTTAAACTTAATTTGGAACTTAGCTCATTGTATATAATTCAGTGTAGGTTTTCTTTGCTTTTTGCAATAAATTATACATTTCAGACTAAAACTCTTAGTTATTTCCTTCATTGTTTTAATGTATTTATTTCACAAGCATAATTGTTGCCTTTATTTGACTAACAAAAATGCTATTTCTGATACTTTCTACATTTATATTGCAGCTAGAAGAACTAAATTCATCTATGTATCCTTTTCCTAAAATGTCTATTTTGCATTATAATTATTAACTGTGATCAAATTACAGTGTGTTTTCCCAGTAACTGATGTCTTTACAGGAGTCAAATTGCTTCAATAACATCTTTCTTTTAAATTAGTGCTATAATACAGCATAGATTTTTAGGTTCTTCCAATATGTAAGTGACTGGATCTTAACACTTGTAATTACAGGTTGTTTTTTTTATGGGATGATTTATTTGGCAACCATGTACCACTTGTGTACCACAACGTGTTGACTGTCACTGGCAAAGCCCAGCAGCAGCAAGGTCTTTTTACATGTGTTTTATTGAGATATTCTGGAACAAACATCCACAGTAATATTCCTTCTAGAGTATTCAGAAGTGTCTCTCCCACCTATAAGTGAATTCTATTACCTTTTAGTTTTTTTCTAGAAATACGTGTGGTTGTTTATCACTGATCTGACTGTGGATAACGAACTGACCTAATTTTTTATTTCTAGGGTCAGATACTTGTGCCAAGCTTAGGTAACTGAACAAATGTGTGATCTTAGCCCACAGAGAAGAGGATAAAGCTGTCTTAGCTTGTCTTTTACTGTGCTTTTGATAAGCCAAGATGACAGAGGAGGACCATAGTGCTCAGTTTACTCTGCAGTCTGGTTCTTTCTCTTATACACTTCGTACACGTTGAGGAAGGTGAGGCTCTGGTTTTTGGGGCTTAAGATCCTGCACTGGTATCTACATTCCCTGCATATCTGTGGAGAGCTGTTTAAGACAGACCTCATAAAGAGCACAAGTGGAATGTGATAATAGGATCATGTAAAAGTGATCAAAGTAATCTGCCATCCCCCTTGATCCACAGGCTAATGCTGGAGATATGTAATGCCCAAGTCTCATGGAGAAACATTACTCTACTGGTTGAAAACTAGCATAGGACTTACTAGAAGGGAATTTGTCTGGACTGGTGTATACCCCAGAGTAAGCACAGTTTTATGTAACACTGCTGCCTTGTTTATACCTTATCTATATGTGAAAATGTTATTCCTTAATGATTTGCTTCAGCCAAAAACTGCATTTAGCAGATGCTCAAGATATTCCAAATGGTACCACGGGCTGAGAGACAACAGCTTTGTCAATTTGGATTCTCCCAGAAGCTTGTCTTTTGGTTTTCCTGACAATGGAATTGGGAACAGTTGTGACTTTGTGTTGAGTTTTTTTAATTTTACACAACAAAGAATCAAAGTGCAAATCCAGGTGTTTATTTTGCACATTCATCTGAGCACTGCATTATGTCAGGGCTCAGTATCTAGAGTTGTAGGTTATTGTGATGCTGTGCTTTTTGTTATTGCCTTACTTAACAGAAAAATTGGAGAAACTTGGAAGTATACTTCTTCTGCTTAGTGTTCATATGGTTGAAAATGGCACATGTATTTAAGTTCATTGGCATTTTTTCAGTTTTTATGAAGGTAGTGATAATGTTGCCTTTCTGATCATTACATAGACAATCTGCACACTATCTCTGTAGTGTTTTGTTGATTGATGATGCCACAGATTAACTTATTGTTAATAAAGTGAAAAGTTTTAAATATATGATATTTCATTTACAGAAGCTGCTGTTGATTCAGCTGTGTTAGGAAGATGAGTTGTCTGACTGGTTCCAGAGTTTACCTTTTTCCATTACTGTGAATAATTATAAAATGTCACCAGATTAAAACTAGCATGCCTGCTAGCAGTCCACATAAATTGATTAAGTATTGTGAAATTCCAAAATTGGGTAAATAGTTACTGTTCAATAAATCCAGTATATGCAATTTTGTAGTTAGTCCTATGTTGTAAATAGTCTGGTATTAATTGCTATCATCTTTCTGTTCAGTCAGAGAAAAAGAAATCTGTATTAGTGTAAAATCAGGCTGATTTTAGATCTAAAACTTCTATCGTGGTCCATCAAACTATGCCTTTGGATCCAGATTTATCACATATTCAGTTTTCAGGTAATATATTTAGATTTATATGTTATATACTTAACTGAAAAAGAATGAAATCTTTATCCTTCTACTTGTGCACAAGGCTTTCATCAGCCCAGAGTGGGCACGTGCCTACGAAACAAAAGATGCCTTTTGTTTGGCATCTTTGGAGAAGATGCTTCTTCAGCCACAAGATGCAGCTTTGGATTGCATTAGCTCGGCTCTGGTCTGAATCCCACGTAGCACCAAGCCTGCACCACGCTGGGGACAGAGGGAACATTTAAACACCACAGGGTGCTCTGGCTACGTATTCAGCCTCAAGCACCATTATTCCCTGCTTTACCTATCATGCAAATCTCAGTGATTAACAAACCAGTAGGGATCCCAGTGGTTGTCCCTAAGGTTCTTGTTCTTCACAGAACTGCTGAGATTCTCTAGGAGTTTGCATGCTGGTAAAAGTACCTCGGAGTCTTGGCCTACAGCTGGGTATGGACCTGTGACGTTGTGAAGTCCAAAGGCAACTTAAGAGAACTAGAATACAATAAGCTTCTCACAAAGTGAAGCCAAGGTTGATGTTGGTTTTTTTTATCCCCCACCATTTGACCAATAATTGGGCAATTATCATTTCTGCACAGGACCTTCTCACTGTCAGCACTATGGCATTGTTTCTGGGCAAACTTCTGAACAACAAGCAAAAAAGCAGCATCTTTTAGCCTCATGCCTCATTCAAGGCGTGGCAAAAGTCACTGGTAGAGCTGCAGTTATACAAACAAAATGATACTCTTGCAGCTCACTCAGACGCAGGGGCAGAGTTGTGTGTTCACTAGCAGCTTACTGCCAGTGAGGGCAGTGTATTGCAGCTTTGTAACACACACGGGTGCCAAAACACACTTAGAACCTCACAGTTTAAGTATTCTACAATAGAGGCAACTCTTTTCCATTTTTGGGCCCTGTCATTGAACTCTGCCTAGACTTATGATTTCAAACACATTTCAAATTGCTTACAAACGTCTCGGATCTCTTGTTTCTGTGGCAAATTATGCAAATACAGAGTGTATACTTTGAGATACAGACATAAGCAAATACTTTTCTCAAGCAGCTGTTTAGAATTATATAAGAATTAGCCCCCTTTTCTTCAAGCACCTTAAGCCCACAGGCAATCACAAGTCACAAAGAATGCATTATGGAGAAATTAAGAAATTATTTTTCCCTTACCTTCTCCTGGATACAAATTTGTGTCCTTGACAGAGTCCGTTAATGGTGGATACTTACTAACTTCTGGATTCATACAAGAAAATTTTGTATCAAGGTCCTTGGGAGACAGAACTCTTTTATATGGTAAGGAACTAATTGCATTTCTAGGCTCCTGCAGGAAAAGAAAAAAAAAATCTACCGTAACATATTTGTGGACAGTCTTTTGTACAAAAGTATGTAAGTGACTGCAGAAAATGATCTCCTTTTCTGTTATTTTGTTTCCTGAAGAGTTGTTTATGGAGATAAAAGTGCATTAACATTAAATGTTTAATATATTTATCAGTGTGAGTTTAGGCCGGTATTGTGGTTTAAACTCACACTCATACATGGGTACGGTGTTTGAAAGAAGCTGCTCTTTGCTGCATCACTGATCTAGATTACCTCAGTCTAAGAGACATCTGAAACCTCAATGAACTAAAAGAGAAAATAAAAATCAGAAAGAAAAACTAAGAGGAAAGGAAAGTACCTAAGAAAAGAGGATTTGGAAGAGATGAGAGTCAGTGGTATTAAATTAACTGCCTCGTTTTTCAAAAACAGCAAGACAAATTCTTCTTTTTTTCAGAAAATACACTGAACTCTAAAAATAAGTTTCAACATAAATAGGAAGGACTGGTATTTTTTTTGCCAGTAAGTTTATTAGAATGGCGATGTACATAAATGCTGAAATGCCCATGTTGAGTTGTCTTAATACTCCCATTTGTGTAAAACAGAAATGTAAATTTATCGAGGCCTAATGACCTGGTTCTGTTCAGCAAGGAGCAAAGGCATAAGAGCAAAGTTAACACATAAAAAAAGCCTCATTACGTCTGGATCATGACCTGTAAATTTAGTACAGCCAGTAAGAAATTTGGAGTATTTACTGTGGAGTTCAGTGGCGTGTCAGAGCCTTGTAAACCACACACAACATATTGAGACTTCACAGCTACAACATTCTTTGTGCCTTATATTGGAGATTGTTAATGCCCATTCAGTATCCCCACTGATCCCAGTTCACCCCTGTTACACTGCAATTCAAAATCCTACATCTTACATCAACAATATGTATACAGGGATTCTGAAGCATCAGTGCAGGATACCTGGCATTTTTCATATGCTTCAACTCTTGAAACATTGTATATTCTTACTTCTAGTTCTATATATTGTAGAAATTTAAAAATGCTGCCACACTCCTCTCCATCCCAAAGCAGGCAGAGAATTGAGTATGTCTTTTAATTCTTCAAACACAGATTCACAATTTTTTAGTGAGTTATACTCTAATCTTACACATTAAAAAATTGTCCACATAAAGCTGAAGCTTCTTATGAGAAACCAAACCTGTTTTCATGTGGATAATTTCCTTAACGGTTCCCTTCTAGATACCAACTATTGTAGGTGTCACAGGTGCTTTGAGGGTACTTTTTTCTAGAAAGATTATCTATCACAGGGAAGCTGGGCACAGAGCTCACTTCTTGAAACATGAGGGCAGCCAAATTTGGCCAAAGCTGTCCCAAAGCATGTGAGCGTGCAAGCAGGCTTACACAGCACATCAGAGCTGCTCCTTGTGAATGCATCTGCATTTCATGCCTCCCCCTGTGACTGAATCCGGCCCTTCACGGCATGTCACACACCCGAGTCAGTTCTGTCCAACGCAAACACTGCGTTCAGACCTGTTGACGACTGCTAACACAGAATGTGTTTTAGTCAGCAATACTAGAAATTCATGCCTTCTTAATTACAACTGCATTCACTGTCAGTGATCTCTGCCTTGTGCATCTCCCTATTGTCATCACAAACCAGGGGTTTTACCACACCCACTTCTCTCCCTATGAACCCCAGAACAGTTAATAGGAATGAGCACGTACCGAGACCTTGACTGACTGCCCAGAATTACCAACCAGCAGGCAGCATAAATCATCGGATAGTGGGAAGAAGACATCGGAGCAGGCCCTATGTAACAGCTGCACTGTAAATGGAGAGAAGGTATTTTTATTATACCTGTACCAATAAAGCAGAACAATCTAAGCACAGTTCAAGGCCTCAGCCGGCTCTCAGTGAGGACTTGACAGAGGCCACAATTGTTACAGTGAATGGAAATGGGCTGCAGATCAGATGGCATGTTTTAATTTGTAGGTGCCATCCTAGGAATACTTCATGCTGGTTGCACACTTGCTGCTTTGCTCTTGAGAACATGCTACTTACTGCTGTACTGTGTCTTAGGATTTCTTTAAAATGGTTGAAAGCTTGCAGGGAAAAAAATACTTCTCCAAATCACAGTCTTTCAGCTTTGCTTTTGAAGAAACAAAGCACACATTGTTTTTAATCCAGCAGCAGAGAAACTGATTGTATTACTCACTTTATACTTTGTGTTGAATTTATCTTGAAGAGGTAGAGCATTGATTTTTAAAGTGAGTCTCAGAATTAATATACTGCACATAAAGAGCATGAAAAATGCATCAGTGCTCATGCAATTTGGATTTTGGTGGAAGAACACTTTGATGGAGGAGCTCAACTTCTCTCTTCATGCTAATTAACTACCTGACACATCCTTGCATTCTGATGCAGCAGTAATTGTTGTCTTCTCCACAGAAACACTGTCAGCAGATGTACTGTAAATCCAATGTTTAGTATCAGCAAAACCATCCTGGTTTTATCCTAAGAATGTAACCAAAATTTGGCAGGACACTCCATTTCTAAGGCAAGGCAATGTCTTTTAAGTTCCAGATTGTCCTGAAACAATTGTTATCAGAAGCTCATGAACCTGCCTCAGATCTGATTAAAACTTACAGTCCTGAATCCAGAAAGGCAGACCAACAAAACCCAGCAGTCCCCTTGAAGCAGCTGATCACTCAAGAGGTTGCTGGTCTGAAATGGAAAACTTGATAGCCATTTCTTAACTTTTGTTACACACACACATTAAAGTTGTATCCCCTTGGGCTAAGCCTACCTTGGAAGAAGATGCCAAGTATGGATTTACAAGGAAAATGATTACCAGTAATTGGCACTTTACAAACACCAAAAGCATGCTTTTAAATTTCCTTCTTCCCATATGACAACAGCACTGGGAAAGGCTTGCTCTGCCACCAAAGCCATTAAGAAATGGTATAAACAACAATGGCTGAACTGCCCAACTTCATAAATCTGCAATCCTACACTATTAGGTAATGAAGCCAGGATTTCTGCCAGAAAAGTTGGGTCTTCAGTATCAAATCAAAACCATGTTACAATAGGACACCCTATTACAATCAGGAAGGTCAATCCCTCATGTGACAACTGCTTCCAAGAGGAAGACAAGTTGTAGGTGATTCCCTTCTAAAGGGAACAGAGCCCAAAATGCTTACTGGCCCCATCCCATGGGGAGCTCTGCTGCCTCCCTGCGGCCGGGCTTAAGGACAGCAGCTTCCTAGCCTGGTGCAGCCCTTGTACTCCTCCTCAATACTAATCTTCCACACAGGGAGCAATGAAGGGGCAACACGTAGTCCAAGGGCAATCAAAAAGGACTTCAGGGCCTTGGGACGGCTGGTAAGGGAATCTGGGGAACAAGTTATATTCTCCTCCATACTTCCAGTTGAAGGCAGCAACATTGAAAGAAACGGAGGGACTGAGTCTATTAATACATGGCCTCGTGGCTGGTGTCACTGCCAAAATTCTGGGGTTTTTGACAATGCAATGGCCTACGCAGCACCAGGCATGCTGGCATGAAATGGGACTCGTCCTTCTCAGGGAGGGATGAGGGTCTTTGCTCAGGAATTTGCAGGGCTCATTGGCAGAGTTCTACACTAGATGTGATGGGGCAGGGGGACAGTATCAGGCTTGTCCCTGGCAAGCTGTGGGATAAGATGCAAAGGCTGCAGGGACAGGGTACTGGTGGGGGTCCTCTGCCACTGACTGAACTGTGCTGGCCACGCTGGAGCACACCTGCAGTCGTACAGATGGCCCAGCGACTTGTCTGGTAACAGAAGCCAACAGCAAAACACCAGGAAAATACGTCAAAGAAATTAAGGAGTGTTCCTCCAGGAAGGATTGATTCTGCAATGAGACTAGACATGGCAGATTTCCAACTCAGCACTGAACTTTTCTGAAATAAAGCTTTACAAAGAGACTTGGGGCACATATCCAGGAGAGCTGTAAATGTCTTTATCCTAGGTAAAAAAAATAATCCATGTATTTTTAGCAGTTGATGTTAGATATAAACCTTGAATTTTAAAAATTAATCATAATAGACCATAATTTTCCCACTTATTTAGAAATACTACGACTAATAAAACTCCAGCTTACAGCTCTTTAATCATATTAACACAACAAAAACCAGAACATGAAATAATCAAGAACTAACATTGTTCCCCACAAACTGAAAGGCTGGGATCAGAGCAAATGAAAGCACAGTTTGCAAATAAGCTCATCACCCTGATCAATGCAATATTGCAGCACCAAGCCAAAGCCCAAAATACTGAAAAGGCTGAAAATTATAAAATACCAGAACAAATACAATCTAATAGTTAAGCAAGGGCCAGTACCCTAAAAATTGCAATGTGAAAGAAAATAGGTGTATGTTAGAATAAAAATCCATGCCATCTTTACAAAAATTTTGAACCCCAAATCCTACCTTGGAATCAAAATTACATCTACTTTCAAATTTAGACAGTACTCACTTTGTATGAATTCAGATCAGGACAGTCTCAAGCTGTGACAGTTGAAATATGACCCCACTTAAATCAAGGTATAAAATTCTTTTCCACAACTGAAAAAAAAATTTCTCCTATGAAACATGAACATGTACTTGCAAAAAGGAAGTTCTAAAACTTCAAAGGAAATCAATGTTCTAAAATGGCTACAGGAAAAAAGGATAAAAAACACTCACAAAATTGGTACTTTTGACATGAAAAGTTCTGAGACATTATCAATTCTAGCACATATTTTGGTTAGCAAGTCCACTATGGAAGCAATGGGGTAGAAACCATAGAATTCATAAAAATTACTAGCCTCTCAATTTTGAAAAAATTAACACATGAATTAATACTGCTTTTCCACATGAATTTTCTTGCTTTAATACTACTTTATCCCCAAAGAGAAAGTGCAAAGCAAACCAGGGGAGATGTTCCTTTTAGGTACCCTTCTACAGCAAAAGGACCTCTTGATCCTTCTAGGAACTCTTGGTTCCTTCTGATGAGAAGGCAGACTACTACGTTCCTTCCTGAGGGCGGTGAAAGACAATGGACTGAAGCTCTAGGAGAAAGGTTTGTTGTAAACTGACCTTTTCCAAAGGCAGGATATAGAACAGCAAAAACAAGTGGCATGCTCAAGGCATGTCACTTCTGCATTTTTTGATAGAATACAGTAAAACTTCCCACAAAATTCCTTTCATTATCTTGTTCTTGAAATACACTGTATTTCCACACTTACACTGAACTAAAGCTTTGCTCAAGAAATGCAAGATCAGGCACAACAGCACTTAGTACAGAGTGCTTAATTTCAGAGCAGTTTAATGAAACACACAACTAAATTATCATAGGGATTCCCAAATATTTCCTTTGACTTCTGCAGGGAAGTTATATATTGCTGAAGCTCCCTACTATACATAACTTTTTTGCTAAGTCTGACACAGCCAGTAATGTATGCTAGTCCTTCAGAAGCCCTCAGGCAAGCCTGTTGTAATATTTATTCCACTTCCTGCTCCCCAACTGTCAGGAAAATAATAGATTTTCAACATTAAATCAATTTCTTTTCTCAATATGCAACTGTTCTTTCAAATGCTAGTCCTTCTTACTTGCCTTTCGATTGGACACCAAAGATCACAGACTCCTTGCAGAAGACATTCCTGATTCAGAATGCAGTTCCTTAAAATTAATGTGTTCCACCCCAGGGACCATCCCCTCTTCTGTCAGTTTAAATGCAGCCTTTTTGATCCAAAGACAGAAAAACAGTCACACCTCTGAAGTTAAGTGACAGGGAGCAAAAGGCACCACTACATGGGATACACCAAGGAGTTTACAAGCATTGTAGAGTACAATGTAATTCCAATCTCGGAGCTCCTCCACAGGCTGGGAAACAATACAGTCACATACGGCTGAACAGCGGTACTGCCAAAATTTGGGTTTTCATCAACATACCACTGAACGTCAGCTTAAATTGCTTTTATTATTCATGGTGTTTTGTTCATTTCCTGGGCCTCTCATAAACAAGACCAGTCAAAACAACAGAGTAATTTCAGCTGCTTCCAGATTAGATGCATTAATATCTGTAAGTGTTAAAGTGTCAAGAACACATTCTACCAGAGCTGAAACAGAATTCATCGAGCTTTCTGTAGCCCAGTATGCTGGTGAAATGTGATACATAATACCTAACAGTCTCCTTAAAGCTTTGGATATAAGCTGTGAGACCACAAACTTTGTATTTCGTTGAGTCACAATTCCAAATTTTTTAGTATTATGACTAAACAAAGGCCGTTTTGGACAATAACTTAGATGCAAGACATTGAACACCTATATACTAGTTAGTTGGAAAAAAGTGGTGTAAAATCACTTTGAAACACACTAATAGTGTACAGCCAGGTACAACTACTGTAAAATCAGTATATGCTTTAGATACAAAAAATGTGCAATCTACCTTTAAAGCACAAATTGCATCTTTAAAGCTCATTTTGCCAATTTAAAGAAATATTACTGAAAGGAAATTACACAGTATTAAACTTCCTCCCCACACACCCCCAGACACAAGCAATTAATTCAAAGACTCCTGTGAAGTTTATATTTTGCTTGTGTACTAATTCTCAGGACAACCCTGTATTGTCTCATTTGGTTATCAGTACACAGACATTATTAACATCTTTCCTATACAACCCCTAGTTCACTGTTAAGACTGTTTAAGAGAACACAGCATTTTGTTTTCTTTTTGTTATTAGATAATGAAGTCCTTGGTTTTCCAGTGTTTTCCTCTAGCGAGCTGTATGATAAACGACTGGTACATCAATATACATGGCAAGACAAGCTGCATAAACATGCAAATACGTTGAAAATACCCAAGTTATTTTTCCATCTTCCACACAGAGTAAGAATTGCATTGTTATTACTCACTTGGAAGTAAAGTGCTTTTGCAACATATTACAATTTCATGAAACTACACTCCACCAGAAACTAAGACTAGAATGAGCTGGAATCAGGAGACAGTGATTTATTATTTTTTACTGTTTTAGGAACAAGTGATTAAGGCTAGGTCATCCATAAGGTGACATTTAGAGACAAACTACATAGCTGAAACCAGAAGAGTAATTCTCAACTCTGCCCTAAATGTAGAGTGGAAACACAGCACACCCCATCCATTAGGGACAGAGACATGTCACACGAGAAACAATGCTGCAAATTTATTTTCTTTACTTTTATGTTTTTATAACCTCAACTTTGTTCATCCCACATAAGACATTTTCAGTAATACGAGATCATCTAGTTCATGTATTATACATTTGTAAGGAAAATGAGGTGCATGTGAAGTACAAAAAAATTGAAAATACCAGCTTACATCGGATAGACTTAAAATACTGCTCAAAACAAAGTGGCTTTTCAGCTCTTTACCTTTGCATTTTGGAAATCTTCTCTGCAGTCCAAAGACAGGTAATGAATGGAGAAAAAAAGCAACTCCAAAGCAGGTGGAATAAAGAAAGAGGCACATTATTTGGAGAAACAAAAAGCAAATCAAACGAGAAGAGACACTCATTGCCAACGACAAAGTCCAAAGAAAAACATTTTGCAGGTGTTTCAGAACTGCATGCTGCTGTCCATCCATCCCAGCTGGGTACATGAATCACACTCCATACTATTTAGTAGTCTACATTTATACTTGCAACAGAGAGAGCACCTCTTTTGTACTGTACGTAATCCCTTGCCCCTAAGAGCTTACAATCTAAGTTCATAAAAAAGAATACATCAAGTAGCTGGATCAAGATCAAACAAATGGAGGAGAGATAATTTTAGAAGGTATTAAAGCTGGGTTACATTACTAAGTGAGGTAACTTCTGAACATCATTGGCAGTGATGTTCTTAAGACATTAAGTTGTTTTTCAGTTAGAAGCTCTTCTGGTCATGAAAAACTGGTTTAAAATGTACAGAATGATGCATTAGAAGTAATCCACAAAAATTCTTAAAAATTTGTTGGCAAGACACAAAAATGTTCAGATTGCTTAAATTCTTCACTTGAGACACTAACTTGTCATTCTACTAGAAAGATATGGATGTTAGAGAAATTCATATGTACATGTAACATTTGAATGTAAAAGGCTTTTTATATTTAAGCTTAAAATGTTACATTCTGATTTAAGAATCCTGTTGCTATAAACATAGGCTTAATACTTAAATATTAATACGAAAATAGTGCTATTTAAAAAATGTATTTTAAACTTTAAAATAATCTATGGACAAGATACAGCTGGTTCAAAGATCAACATTTAACTGCAGTGATTCACTTTTCCCACTCTGTTTCTGCTACTTGTCAGTTATAACAGAAGTGATCGGTCCATCAACTTTAAACTAAAAAAACTTTACTTTTTTGGGAGGGGGTTAATTTATTTAATTGGGTCTTTCTTTGCATTTCCCTATGTATATATAGTTTTTTGAAGACAAAGCCTTGCACTTTATATGTAATTTATATGTCACCTTTGTTCCCATTTAGCTATCATTTCTTAGCCCCTTTACATGCAAACAGAAACTACCATCTTTCATGGAACTATGACATTCTTTCATACCATGGAATTTTGCTTTGGATTATATACATAAACCATCTGCAACACTTCCATGACATTTGAAAAAATGCTGGAATAGTTACAGCAGTAAAAATTCACCCCAATTATCCAGTCTGTATACGAGAACCAAAAAGAGAAATACTTGTTTTTCACCGTAACAGCATAATCAGTGGAAAAATCTGACCTGACCTATCCTTTTGGAAGGGAAGCAGATGTCAAGAGAATTTCATTTAAGCACAAAAAGTGAGAGAGTGAGGTTAAGGACTGCTAACAGGCAATCATTTATCTTTAATTTTTAAAGGAATTCTCAAGGAAAGCAAACCAGATATGAAGACTGAAGAACTATAAATATATTTGACCCAAGTCAATACTAGCATTTACTTATTAGAAATTACGTTTGCATTAAGTTTGCTTATAGGAGAATACAAAAGGAGTATAGCCACAGATTACCAAGAGAATCACTTCAGATCAACAGCTAAAAAATGAGGGAAGAAAATGGCCAAGAGATTATGATCAACCACTTCTTGTACATGCCACAAAATTACAAAAAATTCCCTGCAAACCTGTAATAAACCCCTCCCCCTTATTTGAATGAGTTTCAACTCCCAGATAAAGATGAATCAACAAAATTAAAATATTGTGCTGTTTTATTGGTGTAAAAATCACACAATTGCTAGTTCTGATTCTGCAGAGATACATCCATGCAGTTAAACATCTATGATCCCACAGCCAGAAGAAGCCATTAAATAGAATATCTGCTGTTAGTCAGCAATTAATGCAAATTTACATATGAGATCAAAATGTGTGTATCGTACAATATACAACAAATCCTAATACAGTACATCAACCTGAATAGCAGGATACACTCAAGGAACTCTGTTAATAGTGAAGCCTGTCTATATGCCAGAGAAATAAGGCCTGGAAACAAGATGACAGAAGGTACCCCAGAATTCCTAAGAAGCAAACTGTTCTTTTTTTTCTTTTTTTTTTTTTTTTTGCTGGGAATTAGAAGTTTATAGAGGTATTGACACATTACTTGACAATACAATTTGTTATGGTGAAGACTGGTGGATGTGATCTGCTATTAAGAGGTAATGTGTGAGACATGCAATTACAGGTGGTGCTTAGATAATGTGTAATTAATGTTTGGGATCTACACCCAACTCTTTTCACAAAATGGAGAACTAAAAAAGACCTGTTTGACAGACTACCAATTGTGCCATAAATGTTTCTATGCATGCGGTTGAATCAGGATCATGAATGGATAAAACGTGAACACCTGGCAATCTGTGGTTACATACTCTATAATGTATGCAACAAACATCACAAAATCCAATCCAGCTGATATGGCAAACAGCCTGCAAGAACTCTCCCAACCTGAGTAAGCTGGTGAATTGCAAAGAGGCAGGCTTTCTAGAATCATGAATGACTTTCCAATTGTGAAAGGCAGCTTGGGAAGTAACATTGGCTGATGACAGAGTATTAGTTTGTCTCTTTTCTGGCACAATAAAATAAATACCATAGTGAATGAAGAGTTTATGTGCTTAAACTTTAAAGTCAACTGATTAGCAACCCTCTTCTGCAAAGATGTTTCAACAGGAAAAAAATACCCCACTAAAAAATTCCAGTTGGAAATTTTGGCGACAAACTCTGCAAACTCAAGTCCAACAAAGATCACGGATGCCCACAGGAAATGATGTGAGAGGCAGTGTCACATTCAAGGAAAAAGTCTTTTTTTTTTTTTTTCTCTCTGTACTGAAATTAAAGTATTTAAAATACAAAAGTGGACAAATTGACAAAACAGAACCACAACATTTAATGTAGAATAGAGTGCACTGAACTAGATGCATGGATACTTAAATAGGCCTTGAAACCAATACCCCTTTCAAAATTAGTAAATTCACAGTTAACGGCAGTAGGCTTAGAGGTGAGAGAAGGGTCGAAGTTGTTCCAGTTGGACTTCCAGGGAGATTCTCTCTTCAAGCACATCCTACAAAAGAAAGATTTTCTACTGACTGTGCACAGAGAATGAGTACTAAAAATTTCCTAATGCAATCAAAACTGGCAAATATCAGTTTCAGTTTTGAGGACAAATGTATTTTCTAGAATCTTGAGAAATCCTCCCATAATCTGAATAGAAGGCAGACTGGCTAGTAATTACTTATCATTGAAAATCAATACTTTGCTCCAAGGTGATGCCATTCAGTATTTTTTCCTTTCTTTCAAATCACCCAAAACACACAAAGTTGTAACCAGATGCAAACCCAACTATAATATTTTCCAATGAAGTCTAAAACATTATGGGGGTAAGCTCTCATCTGAGTTAAGAGTAAAGTGAAATTCAGGCTTGATAGTTTTTTAAATGGCCTAACTTCCATTCTAGACAGTATCTTATTAATTCAAGTTTACATTTAAGATACGTTTTAAAATTATCTGGATAGTTAAAAGATGTCTTAAGGTAAGAAAGCTGGCAGGAGAAAGACATTAAGATGATGGCTATAGATAGCTCCAAAATTGTGATAGCTAACCTAGATAAACAGATGAGTATTGTTGTACTAATTATTAAGATGCGAGTTCTGTATTTCAGATTACTGTATTTGGTTAAATGTATGTACAATTTTATTAAGACTTTAAGGTTTGCTTTTTGCTTCAGAAGAACAGAAACCATTTTAGCTGCTCTTCTCAGTACTATATGTTTTGACCACAACAGGTAACTCAGTATTAATAATTTGGGGTAAAATTCTAGTGCAGCTAAAACCCAATCAACACAATTAAAAATGTGTTTTGTAGTAGCAGAAGCATCATTTGTAATTTCACAAAGCTTGTCACAATTAGGTATGTTCTGTGATCTACAAAAAGAGCTAAATATTTCATATCAATATCCTCTACCACATTTATCACTGGTTTGCAGAGGTGTCTGTTACTGTGCATCACTAACATCTTGTTCTCTGAGAGTCTTCTCTTAAAAAGATAAAGATTAAGGAAGTACCTTTAGTTGCTGCTGTAGTTCACTGTTCAATCTGGCCAAAACAGTGTTGGTTTCCTTGTTACGTCTGATTGATGCCTGAATTGCCTTCTTGTCTTTCCCCACTGATCTGAGAATATATTAAAAGTATTGTAATAAGTCCTTTTGTCACTTAGCTGAATAACTCACTTATTGTCCCCCTTCTTTAAGTGAGCAAAATCCTCTTTTCAATTTTTTTTTTACTTGTTTCACTGTTAAATTTTCCCTCTTCTGTCTGGCTTGATTAACCATGTTTGTTTGCATGGAAACACAGATACATATGTTTCATATATGCACACATAGTTGGTTTCAATCAAAGAGCAAGCAGTGCATCTTAAAATCTTGTCATATTCAAACTTCTGAAGCCCCAACACAGCGTACCACATTCATTTACCTCCAAGTGACTAATGTAATAGACTACTTTCATGCTAGGACACATAGACTGCACATTTTGGACTGTTCATAGCACCCATTTAAAATTAAACACTACACCTTAATACTTCCACCACTTATTTCTAAAATACTTGCAGAAGTTAGAAAGAGTTCACACTCCAAAATTCAAGATCTCTTAAGGGTCTCCCAGTAGTAGAGGCTTTGGGATGACCTTCTTTAAAAACCAAAAACTTTAAAAATTGTTGAATTAATCTAAATTAAACACACTGAAATTGTATGCAACTCCTGGAACAGAAAGTGTGTATGCTGTTTAAATGTAAACTTTCCATTAACAGATGTACTTATATACTTCTTGGGTTACCTAGGAATAGATGGCTGTGAAGCAAGAACAGCAGCTATGACACCTGTTTTCTGTGTATGTTCCTCAGCTTCAGGTCTTAGCTCATCTTCTGATTTCAATCTTCTACGAATAGGCTTCGGTGGTGGAGCAAGTGGGGTAGTGCCTTTACCCTGAAGAGGAAAACACAGCCTATTAATTCTCTCAAACTATATTTTGTTTGGATTATAACCTGGTAACTTGTTTGTGTTACATATTCAGTTACTGAGCCAACTGAATTTACAACCCATCAGGTATTTTCTGATGGACATCTAGCTGCATTCTCATACAGTCTGGAAAAACCTGTAGTACTGAATCCGACCACGTGGTGAAAGGGCAGTGAGTTGCTACACGCTGACAAAGAACTGTGCAAGCAGAAACACCACAGTACAACTGAGTACTGTAAACACACAGCAACTCAGAGCACACCTTCCCCCTGTAATTATGTGTCTGTAACAAAAAAACCCCACCCCACACTATTTATCAAGTTCTGCACTAAAAATTTTGATCTGTTTCAAAAATGTGAACACTTACAAGTATCTTAGTTTTCTGCTGTCTTGAGAATAAAGCTAATCATCATCATCATCTGCTGCAAAAATTCACCATACACATGCCTATTTCAAGCGCATATTAGGCCTGAGAAAACTGAATTAAAGTGGACATGTATGAAGTTGCTGTTGCAAATCAAAACAGATGTATAATTTCATATACATCAGACAACTGTGCTCTCCTTCCAAGAGTACTTTGCATACCGCACTAGTGGGGACATTAGCAGGTGCTTTGTCTTCAACTCTTCCATCTGCTTTGGCAACTCTAAGAGAACTTGCAGAATCAGAGGGCTTTTCAACCTAAAGGAATATAAACTGTATTTAGAAATCTACTTCTTAACAAATATTCTTAACAAATATTTCACTTGGCAACAACTGGAATAAAAACAAGTACGCTGTGTTTTCCGATACACGACTACAGCTGACACCTAAAATTCCAGTTCAATTCTTATTCAGAAACACAAGTCCAACGTTATGAGGCACTGTATAGTACAAAAGAGGCTGTGGCCTGATCACAAACTGCTGCAGCTGTTTCTGCTGTTACAGTACCACCATTATCTGTTTGTTACTGCCAAAGGTTAATCCCTCCAGTGGAACACAACGTGACTGTTCCCCACCCACCTCAATGCAAAACAATCAGGAAGCTTTACTTAAGCAGTCTGCAGTGGCAGCTTAAGCTACCATAGCTGGTTTTGCAATGAGGTGCATGGAGAGTGCTCAAATGGTTCTACGCCACTGACCTTCCGGAACAAGGGCAGCAAGAACATGCTGCTGACAGCTGGCAGAACTTTAAAGCACCACAGGGACTTTTGCAACTGAGGATGCAGAAGTGCCCCAGAGAACTTAAAACCTGGACGGAAGCTACAAATTATGAAAGGAGAACGTGAAGTAATTCCTGCAATAGCAGTTAGGTGTTATGACAGTAATACTGAGGATTCCAAACTTCTAAGTACTCCATTTGAAGTAGGAAACAAGGTTTTGTTAACATCTTTAACAATCTATTAGAGAAGGATACCAGAGCTCTATTCATTTTAGCTGTTTGCCCAGTGACTTTGAAAAAAAAGCAAATTAATGAAGTTTTAGCAAATGTTTACAGTACTTGACAATCATCTCCTTTATTAAGACATGTCTTTACTACGACATGACTTAAAAATTACAAGTCATTTGAAAGGCTAGCAAGAATGAGCAGAAGAAAAGTTTTGCCTGTGCTAAATCTTAAATGCACCAACACAATTATGTTTGTGCATATATATGCTAGTAAGTACAAAAACTTTTAAATTACAATCAGGAACTGAGACAAAAAGAATTCCTTCTACCTAGGTGTTTGGCAATTACTAAGTAAGTGCAGCAGTGTGCAATGTAATTGCTTTCTAGCAATGGATTGAGACATCATAAAAAACCAAAATGGAACAAAAAACCCCAACAAACACACCACTGACAGAAAACAGAAGTAGGTTTTAACCAAGTCTCGTAACTGTTGGTGGTATTAAAGCAAGTGACAAGATCTTAATTTCTACTCACCTGCAAGACTTCTGAGTGTGTTTCAATTTCATCTTCCTCCTCTTTGTTTACACCTGAAACAGCAAATGCTTCAAACTGGCTGAAGTCTGCAAAATTTGGCTGCTCTGGTATTTGTTGAGGTGAGGTACTGGTATGAGCTATTAGGCCTTCAGCATCTACTGGGCGATGCACATGAGGACCTGCGCCCTGCAATAAAATAACAAAAATATTTAGTGACAGAATGCTAAAGATTATTTGCCGTTTTAGTGAACAAAAATTTATGTCCTATCAGTAGGGCAAAGTGCATCTCATCCAAGACATATACAAATAAATATTTAAGGGAGAAGGAAGTTCAGATATGCTATTATCCAAGGAATAAGACCAAAAAGGGATGCAGTGTAGCACTAGCTACACTCATTGAACAGTAGATATTTCTGCTGTAACAGAGCCACTTGGGCTCTGTGGGCTTGCTACAGATTTTTAGACTAGTTCCATAGGGAAACATGCTTATGTAATCACATAGTATGGATTAAGTCTGTCCCTGTACCCTCCCTTCCTTGCAGATAATTTCTGAATCACTGACTGACTCTAACTGCTGGTAACTCACTCTACCAAGTAGCTGCTGCTGAGAAACAACTGAAAAGCAATTGTCCCATGTCTGCACAGCACAGCATGTCGACTGCACAGCAGTCGAAGGATTCAGCTGGCTGTGTCAAAGAAAAAAATTTTTCAGGTTTTGCTTTCTACCAAATCAGCTACCAAATCAGCTACCTGAAACCATTCAGATTGGGACTGCAAAGATCACCAGACCTATGACAAAGAAAGAAGTGGAATCACTCCTTTTGGGAGTAGGCATGTTACACAAAACTCTACCCCGTGCCAGACAAATGGAAGACAAACTCTCATTTTGCAAAACTTTGAAAGACGGCTCTCGCAGTCTTTGTTACAGCCTATGCACTATAGAGGGATGGGTAATGAAATCTGAAAGGACAACTTTTCTCTCTTTCCTACAATTCAGAGCTCCAGAGCCACTCATTCCTGCTCAATATCTACTTTAATCCCTATGCATGGTTCCACCAGAAGCATTTTTTTTATTCAACATTTGGCTATAGTCTAGGTTTTGCCATCATTCACATCCTAGTGCTTTCAAAAATATATCCAGCAATGATACTCATTTTAGAGATAAATTAAAATTCAGTTATATAAAAATAATGCACCAAGTTAGAACAAGATTTTTCTGAAGTGACATCACCTGTGAAGGCTGTGGTCTTGGAGGCACTGCAGGGGGATAGGCAACAACCCCAGCCTGTTGCTGTCCTGTGAAAGAGGCATCACATTTAGTCAAGATTGTTACTTTGTACATAATAGCACTACCAAATTTTCCTAACTGTCAACATAAAGAAATGCTGCAGTTTGCCCACATATTAACCTATCATACTGGGGCCCATAATGTAACATCACCTTTTTTCAAACTGACAAAACAAGGAATAATCAGAACATGGATCTTGTCCTTTGTTTCAGCTCAAAGCATGGACACTGTCATACTTTTCTTACTTTTCTGGTCTTAGTATCTTAGTCCTTCTTTTATTTCTTTTACCCTCATTATAGGCTCTTAGTATTTTCTCATACTTTAATGATCCTGAATTGAAAAGTACTGACAAGTCAGAAGGAAAATAAAACTCCTTAAGCAGAGCTGCACAAGTGACCATTAATCATTTCCTCTGAAGTCAAATACTTAATACCCATCTCTAATACATTTGATACCAAAAGGACTCCCCTTGAAAATTTACAGGCAGATGCAACTCCTTGGATGTGGGTATACAACCAAAATATTATTTTCAGACTTTGCTTCCCACATTCATCCAAAGAACTACAATGCCAGAAAGCAGAATTTATTTCTAAATTAGCTATGTAAAGAAAGTGCAGTATAAATTTTAATACAAACAGTAAGTGACAACATTTTCAGTTTTATTTATTCAGACGCAGTATTTTAAAGACCAACACTCTAAATAGTTCTTCAGAGAAAAAAGCTTAAGGAATATATGTGCTGAAAAATAATACACACTAATAACACAGCATATCTACCTGGGGTAACTGAAAAGGATCTGTTCATATCTAAAGATGATGACCGAGAATGAGAAGCATGAGGCCTTGGAGGGGGTGGTGGTGGCGCAGTGTTATCTGGAGATGTTCCTGAATGTGATCTGCAAAACACATAAGCTTCTGTAGTGATTTTAGGTGGCTACAACATAACTAAAATTCAAAAGTTCTTCAAATCATGCAATTAAAAAAAAGTTTGACAGAGGTAAAAAACCCTGATTGCCATTGATTCTGAAGTTTTAAACTTCCAGTACTCTTTGATTTTACAATTGTTTTTATATTTCCATTTCCTTAAATATCCCTTATCCAAACTATTCTTACATTACTACAAGTAATTTATCTTTCGAAAACCAAAAGCTTGACACACATTCCAAACAATGATAGTTCCGGAACAGAGAATGTTAAATATGGTAATTCCATCCAGATGGAAGTCACTATAATTTTTAAGATGTAGTTAACGTCCTGTTTAGGTTAAATGGCGTAAGTTCAATGTCACTAAAGAAGAGTGTTAGGTTTCTGTTGGATCTGCCTCCATGTATATTGAACTCACGAAGTATCTCAGTGTATGAGATAGTGATTGAATTCTCTGCCTGAAATTTTCCAAATATACTTGGCAGAATCTTCAGAAATTTTAACTCATTCTTAGGTAGCATCACCATCTAGTGGATACCTGTTGTAAGTTCATGGGGAACACATGCAGAAAGGACAGAAGGATAAATTACTGCACTAAGTGCCATTTAAGTGGGATTTATTGTACACAGAATTTTTGTACAACTTCCTTTTAAAAACAGTTTGCAGAAGCTTCGTCTAGTCCAATTTGAACAAGACAGGCGTATTGAATTATTGACATGAATACAGTTGCTCTTTTATTCAACTCCTAAGTGATAAAATCTTTTCTATGACTGATTTCTGTAACATTCTTCTACACATATCATAGGATGTAAAACTAGGAGAGGTAAAAGGCACCCAAGTTTCACACAAAACCTGGAATTCCTGTATGCTCACGTCCAGACAGAAAATTGAGTTATGACAATAGAAAAGTTTATTTTCTTAATATATTCACTACAGCAATGCTTCTGTAACACTGTGTAACTCTCCAGCTGAAGAAATGCAAAGCTAATTACACTGACTCCTTGGGTCAGCCCTCTAGCTAGTATAGTATAAAAGCCAGAAGCAGAATTAAAATTCGGAGAAAGTGATTACAGGAAAACCCTGAAGTATCATTATCTGACATAGCCGTGCCAGTTTTTGCTTTCTGAAAATACTAAAAGTAGTCTGGACTAACAGTAGAATTAAGGACAATGTAATCTCTATAAAAAATTGCAATTGGCAGTAGAGGTGCCAGCAGAAAGAAGTAAAAGAGTAAGAGGGATAAAAAATTTTCTGGGTCGATACTGCTACAACTGCCAGGTCTGGCCAGAAGCTCCCTGTGCCAAAACACGGCAACGCATCAGAAAGCTTCACTCATCTACACAAGTTCAGCAAGAGAACCCAACCCAAAGTCAGAGATGAAAAGGACATGTTGAAACCATCATGTTGATAGTGCAAAAACATATACAGAAGCACAAGAGAATAACATTTTCCATTAAGTAACCACGGAGGAAAGACTTTTTCAAGCTGCTGCACTGAGGGGAAAATGCAAATCTTGCTTTGGTGTTGAAGTCACCCTAATTATTTTTGTTTTGAAACTTACCTCTAAAACTGATTGTAAGATGGTTAATGGCATAGCTGGTTTTTAATCCTATTCAGGCAGATTTAATGGGAACAATTAGCACCAGCTAGTACAGCACATTCTGTTATGTGAAATGATGCAGTTGTTGGTTATGTGCTTGCATAGCTTTCTCCAACCCCTTAATTTACGTTGGGCCTATGACTGCCTTTTATTTTATATAAGTCCATTATTAAAAGAGATCGAGTTACTGCCATGGTATTCCTAATTTGTATTTAATTCTTCTTTTAGACTACAGTGTCATAAGGTCCTTCTCCAATAATGACTAATTGATATTTTTAAAAATACAAAAAATTGGTTTCAAGTAACAGCATGTCCTCACGTACTTACACTCCCTTGTGTTTAAGGGGAAAGTCTTTATTAAGATTTCCAACTGAACATGGAGCTTCACATGGAGCATATCATTGGCCAATCTCAAATGAGTTTTTAGACAACTTTTTTTGATTTTCACTTTACACACTAACAGAAGCAACACAGTGTTAATGCATTAGAAAACAGACTGTCTCCAGATTCCTGAGTGTTAAAGTTAGGAATCTATTTTGACATCATTTTACAAGCTAGTTGTCAAATAACTAGAAGCTGAGAACAGGCTTCTTGAAACACCTTTTACTTATTTTTTTCAGTTGCTACTCTACTGACCGTTGTCGTGTTACAGCATTTCCAATTTGCTCTGGATCTGAAGTGTAAGAGTCCGAACTGCTGTAACCATCTGCTGGGAAAAGAAAGTACAGTTTCATATTTGCTTTGCATCATTAGCATGCCCCAACAGCTACAAACAACAACTAATTTCAATTATCCAATTTGTATTGTTAAAAAAGGTTTATGCCCTTGTATTGCTTCCCTGTAAGGTGTCATCTGGTCAGGATTCAAAATCCTCAAGTCTGAATAATTGAAGGATGCAATATAAACCAACTCCACTCACCCAATACTATCAGTAGTTGGTTACTACTGGAATGTACTGAAGAATAAATAATGACAGTAATGCATTTAAAATACAAAATAAAAGTTTTATAAACAGTAATTTTTAAACACTTGATATTCCATCACTTCAAAAATCTACTGAACAGGAGTAAGGGACACCCAAGAAAAAAAAGCACAGCGTAGGACATGCCTGATTTTAGAAGCGCAGAAGGATTGTCACCCACCTTAGAAATCATGAAAAGGAAAGGATATGTACAATACACAGATTAACTCAGTAACTTTGCTACTACTGTAACTTCTGTGCCTTCAAGGCTGGTGGTCAACCTTGTTTTGGACTAAATAGTTTGAAAACTTTCAGCTTTTGGTTAAGGCAACCTACAAAACTGAAAGATGCTATTAAAGCATCACATAGAGAGTTTCTTTAAGGACACCCTTAACCTTAGAAGCTCTGCAAAGCTTGGGACTTTTCCCCCAAGAAATAAGGAGCCTCACAAAAATCACAAGATTTGTGTGGAACAAAGGTAAATAGAAAAATTTACCTCAGGATAAATTATCAAAAGCGATTATTCTAGAGCACCTGGTAAAGCAAAAGTCAAGGTGGAAAGTCACTGGAGCAATAGGACTCAGTTCATTTGTTATCAGTGAAGAGACAAATGATATTCAAAAAACCCAAGATTTTTCTGAACTACCCAGTCTCAAAGGATTACTTTAACCTCCTAGGACATGGAAGTTTTCAAAAGTGTTAAGACACATCAACCAGGCCCCAGAAATCCTGCAGAGATGACTTCCCTGATCAGCAAGGCACATTCCCACCTGTTACTTTTAAAGTATTTTTTCTCCTTAAAACTGCAGGTACTACAGGGTGGCCATATGCTACGCTGCAATGTGGTTTGTTTTATTTCACTACGTTCTTCCTCTGAGGGAAGAATACCTTGTCAAAGATTAAGCTATACTTGGATAAAGAAAAGGGAGTTCCAAAAGGTGCTCTGAACTTATATCCTGCGTACAGTAGTAGTTCCCCTCTAAAAGATCATGTTTGCTCATTCTTTCTTTAGCATCAGAAAACTACTTAGTAAAAACAGAACTCCACTTAAAAAGTAAAACTCAGACATGGTCAAGACATCGCGCAGAACGGGGAGTGCCACTGAAACACAGTTTATGAGGAGAGTGAAACACATTGTCAAAAAGGTACTTTCTAACTTCCTCCTGTATTACAAACCAGTCAAAATATTTCTGGTGTTAATAATGCAAAGGACTTAAAGTAATGAGTTCTTCAAACTTAATTTTTACTGAAGAAAGGTTCCCAGCTTGAAGAAAACAAAAAAAATCTCAGAAAGACTCCAGAGATTCATTCAAGCTACGTATAATCTTGGACCTCTCTTAATATTAGACAAGTGGACTAATAAAAAAAAAATAATGAAACATGTTTTGGACACAAGAGATCCTGAAAATTAAAAAGGCTATTAGAAGCAAATAAAATAACTGAAAAGCTGTACTAAAAACGAAATCTAGAAGTCTATTGCATTTTCTTAGTAGCTAAAGGTGAGAATTGCCTGAAAATTTTATGGTAAACACATTTGCACTCCTTAGAAAACATGTTCTGTCACGTGGTTCTGAGAAAGATAAACCAAATGCTACTTAGTCAATTCCACTTTTCATACATTCAATTTTTGATCCTGCGATTAAAAGAGAAAACAGGAAGATGGAAAAGAGCTGACAATAATGAACCTTCTTGAACACATATGGTAGGAAAACAACTTCAGTGGTATCAGCAGAACTTTTAAAATTACTACTTCTAATACATACTTTATATCAGAAATGTTTCTGTTCTTAGGATAAATTTATCTCATTTTAGAACTGCTATTATCTAGTAAGTTTTCGTTCATTAAAGAATACATCAGATCTATATTTTCTGTAATGTAAGTAATGAGACTAGAAAGGACTTTTATACTTACTAACTGTATTTCCAGCTGTAAACTTTACAGATGAACTCATTTTATTTTCTTCTGGGAGATCTGATGGTTTCACAAGTAGTGGGCTAGTAGGGTTAGCATGATCTAGAAGGAAATACAAATCTAAATAAATGAACTTATTCAAACTAGCCTTTACTTCAGATGACACAGCTTTATATTAGTTTTCTGCCCTTATCTAAGTGCTGCATTCAAGGCTAAAACTGGTGTATTTTAACTCTGAAGCTTTACACTGTAATAGTGTTATTTATACTTTTCAGCATTAAGAGTTGTGAATCTTCACCTACTTACAAGACCAAGGAAATTTGAAAAGAAATATGTTGTTGATAATATTTATTCTCTTATGCTGAGGATTCTGGAGTTCCATGACTTTAGGAAATATTGGCACACAACTGTTAATTAAGACCCCACTGCTCCTCAAGAAAATTTATCAAACCACCTTGCTTATTACTGACCAGAGTATTAAAAAAAGGCCTGCCAATACTCCCAAATGCTGTCAAATTTCGAAACAATACATTCAGTATTTCTGACCACATTTTCTGATACAGGCTATGATTTCCATCTTCAGTTTCCTTCAGTATTTAACAAGGAAACCTAGATGTTCTCCTGGAGGCCCAAATCAAATCTTTATCATGATGCTTTTGAACCATTCTCCAAGCAATGATCTCCTATAGATGGTGAAATCCTCACTGTAACAAATGGCCAATTCAAACTCTGCACTCATCTGAACAGCTCTCCAACTCGTAACTCAGAGCAACTCATTAATTATGCTCATTACAACTGCAATTTATCTGTGGTGAAGAAAAAAAAGTATGTTCAAGAAAGTAAACCCAATTGTACAGAACTTCCGTAATTAGCAAGAGAAAATATCCTACCACTTCCAGTTCTTTTAAGCTCCATTTCCTGCATGTGGATTTTGCTTGGAGTCATTCTTATGGGAACTGGGTGCACAATTGCAGTGTCCTGTGGAGGAGATCAGAATTAAGTTATATTAATCTAGTTTAAATCATTCTATTAAGAGTCTCTGACACCATGTGAAATGTCAATTCTAAACAAAGTTTCATAAATTTAGTTTAATTACACACAGTTCCCGGGAATTGAGTATACTCATAAAACCAAAGCTCTCTAAGCTGTAGTCTAACGATAACTTAGCTACTTTAGAAGGGCACTAGACTATGTTTTTGTAGATGACTGCAAACAGGACCTGAATTTTACCAGCTTTTCACTGTTTTTAGCATATCAGACATCTGATACCTTAAGCACATCATTAAAAAAAAAATTACAAGTCAAACCTTGACTCCCCAGCTTTACTTATGATGCCTCAGAAAGTTATGGCCTCTTTAAATAGTATGATTAATGCTCGAAGAAATAGGTACTCTGTAGTAATTTCAGATATTTTCTGGAGTCTTTAAAATAGCAAAAATCTTCTAAACTTCAGTATAATAAACGCTATGGAATATATCTCTAGATAGGCGTTGACCTTACACTCGGCCATTATCTTTGTAGTTCAAACAAGGGGCTCAATTTAAAGTACTTTATAGACAGTCCTTTCCATTTGGTTTGGAGACTGAGGGTAGACAGCCTAAAAAAGAATCTCAAATCTCAGAAGTAACCTAAAAACATGGACACAGCTGTCTGAACTTTTTTAACTGTCACCTATATTCAGAATATACAAATGGGTGGGACAATGACAGCACAAAAACAGCCCTAGTTTACATTCTATCCTAGAAATAACAGGACGTTTCAAAACTACTACCCTTGTAGCAGAAATTTAATCTGTTCTGACTACTCAAGTAGATCAATTTCATCAGGTGTAATAAATCTACAATAGTATTTTCTGAAACTATTTCAAAAACTTTTACTACTCTTGTTGCAAACAAACTTTTAAAACCACTTTCTAGACACAGCTCAAACACTCTTGTTGCACAAGGGTTTTAGGAATAATTACCACTTTAAAATATATTGCTTTCCCCCGCCCCCGTAGTGAGATTATCATGCAAAGACCACTCTTGCTGTGGCTACTTCAGACCTCTGTTGTACTGTAATGTGCAGATATTACAGAAGTCATGCCTCAAATACTTAAATGGATTGTATATAATGCAGTGATTTACATCATTAACCTAATTTTACATAAAACAACACGTTACCAACTTTCACTTACGAAAGGCATATTATGCTCCCATACTAAGGGTTTAATTACTGTTTTACTCTTTCCACTTTTACCTCCAAGCAGCTGCTTTTCTAACTAAAAAACAACTCGTCTGTGAATTTACTCTTTAGACAGTTATTAACAACTGCTCAAGAAAGCTGATTTTCTCTCCTCTGGGAACCAGTTTTTCAATGAATCAGTCCTATGCATCACTGCTGAGACTGCTGAAACTAAAGGTCTGTCCTCTGCTACTGAAAATTCGTTGCCATTTCTTCTTATTTTAATACAGAAAACAAAGACTCTTACCCCAAAGTCTGTTACCTTACACATACAAACATATACACGGCCATACAAGAGTTTTCCTTCACTGCTCTACTGTTTAGATTATCAACGTGAAAAAATTCAAACTCCAGATTACTGTCATTTGCTAATTATGTGTGAAAATAAATTACTATCTTATTGAGGAAACAAGACAGTGGTAGCTCTTTACTGTCAAGACCAATCTCATATGAAAGGGATGGTTTTCATTTTAAGTAGGGCATTTTCACTTGTTTTGAATGTTTACTGAAGGTTAATTCTGAGCACATGGAACAGTGCAGTTTGAATTCTAACTTTCAGCATCTAGAAATGCTATTTCTACATAAATATCAGTGTTAACTTTGAGACTGGAGCTCTGATGCATTTAAAATACCTATATGTTTATGTATCATATCTTTCCAGAAGTGACATGTTTAATAATAAAAGCAGCTAAATGTGTATTATGTACATCTATTATATTTTGTTACAGAATCAAATGGACACCAACACTGTAATTAATTAAATTAAAATGGACACCCAGTGGTAATTAAGTCTGTAAGAAAAGCAGGATGAAAGCAGCAGCTAAATACTGCATTTCTAATGCACCTCAGAACTGCTTTAATGTCACATGCTGTAAAGCTTAAAACCAGCATAACTTGAAACACTGTAGTGTATTTCTGGCTCCCAAACTTGGCAAGATATTTAACTACATAATCCTTCAGAGCTCTCCTCACTGAGTGAAGCTTAAGAACACCACAGGTTTAGCTGGAGAAATACTAAAAGTCTTATTAATAAGTAACTTGGTAAAAACATTTGGAATATGAAATACCACACCCACTAAAGCCCAGTAGCTTTTTTTCACAGAAGTTGGCACTGTCTTTGTGCAAATCAAGTTTTGCAACTTGAAAAAACCAAAACAACACCCAAGACAAAGTCTAAAACAGAACTGGTTTATCACTGGGAGTGGCCCTTGCATTGACTTACACATCTTTTCAAAAAGCATTATGTTAAAATACTTTGTGTATGACAGATTTTGACAGCAGTGTTTTATTAGGTCAAAATCAACAGGAAAAATGCATTCTTTGCAATCAGAGATTAAACATGAGTAGTACTAGGAAATTTGTATTTCGAAAATAAGCAAAAAAGCTAAGAAGCCTGCCACCATTCCCCCAAGAGCAGTCCATGGAATCATGCATAACAGCTAAATACAATGAACGGAAATTCAGTGTTAATAAAATTAATTTCAAACAAGCAAGCTAAGTGATTGACTTACAGGATCAGCTGGTGCAATGTTAGAATCAAATTGGGTCAGAGTTTGTGAGCTTGAAGAGCGTTCGCTAAATGTCTCCCACTGCTGAACAGACAGAGGAGAGAAGTCAGCATGATGAGGAAGATGGGAGTAAAAGATCACTGAGGAGATTTAGCACAGTAGTTCAGAGGTTGCACTGGAAAGCACTATATTTGCACAGGAGAGTACTTCACTTGGGAAGCACACTAATATATATTAAGTATTTCTATTTCAGTCTGAGATTGTTGGGAAACCAAGTTTGTTATCTGTCAATATTCATCTTTACATTTACATTTTATAATGAAGATACAGGTGCGCAGGCAACCCAGAAGTACCTTCAGAGTTCATGCTTGCCAATGAAAATCATACAAGTAAAAAAACTGGTTAAGCCATTTGAATACTTTTAAGATAAAAATCAGAGACATGCGGTGTACATTTGTACTCATAAAATCCACCGAAAGGTTCCCTAGCTTTATAGTTTGAAACTTTATATAGTTTCAAACACATTTAGTAAATGCTGATTTTCTTACAAAATCCCAGACAAATGAACACTGAGCAGAGTACTCCAATCACACCAGTTCAGCTTGCCAGTGCAACCCCCGAGAAGTGATTCTATGCTGTAAAAGAGCATTTTCACAAGTCTAAATCACTGACAAGGCAAAGAATTAAATTCAAACATACTTTTGATTGCTAAAAGCAAATAAGTCAATCTCTGGACAATTTTATAAGATATGGGCATGCTGTATCAATACATGGCTGTCAGGAGTCCACATGCAAACCAAGTCAAGTTACAGCCACAACTGGATCGACAAAGTCCTGAAGTACATAAACTTAGTCTGTGATCTGGAAACCAGATTAAAAATCACAACAGGAATGCTAAACTTGTTATATTCCGGTAAAATAACAAGTAATATAAAGCAAATTCCAAACATTACAAATTTCAAAAATTACAAATGCAAAATTTTTAGTGCTCAGAAAATTTGACCAAAATTATGTTAGTCATAGTCGTGAAAACAACTTGGGAATTGGACTTGAAGACCCTTGGGGGTCCCTTCCAACTCAGAATATTCTGTGAATGATATTCTTGTCCCATCTCTATGGGTAATTTAATCTAAATGATTCCAGAAGATATAGGACAAACTAAATGGTGTTAGTCAACCTAATCTCATGTTCTCCTCTACACCAAACTATATTCAGTGAATGGCCTGTATGTGAACCAAGTCTAAAACAGTTATTTCAGAAATAACTTAAGGAAAATCCTAAATAACTGTTTTCAATCAGACAAAATGAAATTCAGAAAAGGATTAACTAAATTTGTAATTGCTGTCATGTGTGGTGAAACTTCTTTTAGAGAAAGAGCCTTATCTCCTCATTTCAAACTTTAAGCTAGGGCCAAGATCATGGAAATCTATTCATATGGGGATGGGTATTTTTCTGGTCTTTTTTGTTGTTGTGGGTTTTTGTTGGTTTGAGGGTTTTTTTTTTTTTAACGCAGAAAACCACCACATTCATGGACAGAATCTAACAAAACCTTCTTAGTAAGGATTCCCCACTGCTGTGTCCTTGTTAATACTCCACAGTTCATCTCTGTGTCACTCCACCCCTTCCTGATGAGGCAGCATTGCAAGTCGTTTGCAGCCACACAAACCTATTGAGTGAGACAGTTTTTACTACGACAGAAATGCAATGGCCAAGTTCTGCCAGCCTTTCCCCCGATTTGGCCTCTGGCATTTACACAGCTACTCATTTTCATGAAATGCATTAATAATTATTTCAGGACTACCACTACCCTTTTAAACTTGCTTTGGCCAGTGGCTCCAAAGTTACTAGTGAGACTGGCAAACAGACGATTTGATTACAGAAATATTGTTTCTTAATTTTTCAAAACTTCCATAAGGCATATAGCATTTCTATTACAGTCAAGATAAACGGTAAAATATTATTTGCTACAGGTGGATGCTCAATCTCTACTGCTCTGAAGCCGAAGTGCAGATACCTTTAATTACTTGTCTTCAGGCTCCCTAGCTGGACACAGACCAAGAACACCAACACCTCCTGACTGCTCGAGGAAATACGCTATTGTGTTCCAGCCTGAAATACTACCAGATGCCAGCTACTGCTAATGCCCTGGTTAACAGAAAGCTAAATGTATTAAGAATCTACCAGACTGCATCTCAAACTCTGCAAAATTTAAGAGCATTGACAGGATAAAACTCATCCTAGCTGAAACTAAAATACTTGTCTTCTAGAATTGCAAAAATGTTTAAAAATGACTTTCAAAAGGTTAATTACTAGAAACTAAAACTCACAGCAAACCCAACCATTACTGAAAGAACACCAAGACATTTGAAACAAGGTGTAACAGTTGTTATCTTCAAAGTAAATCTCCACATCTAAGTTAAAGCTAATATGACTGTCTGACACTAGACAGTTCCCAACAAAAAATCAGTAGGTTTTTCAATATTTTAAGCTTCCAGAACTAAGTGCTGAGCCTTGAAACTTGGATGGAAAAGATGTCTGAAGTGAGAAAGAAGTGATGAGAGAGGAGATGAGAATGTGAAGCATATAGTATCCAAAGTTAGGTAGATTTTCACAGTGCTCTTTTATTCTTAAGTTTGCAACTGATGCCTTGGTCTATACTTGGCAGCTTACAGTAATTGAGCCTGGCAACTGGAGTCTATAAATCAACTATGAGCCAGAAAGAATGGAGTAACCAACAGTTTTGAAACTAACAGGATGAGACTGCCTGGAATGACAGATAATACAAAGATGCAGAGCTTTTACAAGCAATTCATTTGTTGATGACACTTATAAGAGGTTCAAAGAGAAAACAATTAGACTGGTGCCTGCAGCAGTACCAGAAATTTTTTCATGGCATTAAAACCTTGAAGACTTTGACCTGACTCATGGCGAAAAGAAAATGCTGAGGAGAAAGAAACATACACAGCAACACATATGAAAAATCAGAAATTCTTTTGTGTTAGAACAAAACTCTTAGTAACATTTAGTAAATGTTCAGTTCTTATTTTAGTATAGTTAGTACCCAATAGTATAGCTACGGTGAGAACTTTTCCAAATCTCTTAAGTTTTAGTAGATTTTCAGAAAGAAAATACCACATTAGCTATATGAATGGACAGTTTTGGAAGACAAGATTTTGGGTGACAGAATTGTAATCTACTTTGTTCCGCTAGTGGAATTACCCTATTCAATTAGTTTGAGTTGTATTAGACACTGAAGGAAACTGATCAATTATGATGCAGTTTACCCAATGATTAGCTTATTAAATATTTATTGAAAACACAAGGGAATGCATCTATGCAAATTTTAATACAGATGCAGACATTTACAGCTTTTTAGCAACAACTGAATATCTGCTCCACCTCCCTTTTAAAACAGCTTCCTACCAGCAGTCTGAGTCACTCTGTCAAACAGAACAACTAAGAATCACTAAATAATTTCCAGCAATTTTTTTATTTGGTAATGATGTGACTATAAGGCTAGCATTTGCCCCCAGGAGGAACAGCAATTTATGAAATCCTTCCCTTTTGAGAAAGGAAGAAAGTTTCCTCTGCTTCTAACTTTAATCCTTTATTTTTTGCTTCATGATAACTTTCCTTTGGTTTGTCCAAATCTCTTACTACCAATTTTCTATTCACTTGAAGTCTAATGAAGAAAGAAAAAAAAGCCACAAAAACCTCTCTTAACAAGAAAAGGTACAGTAATACTCAGCTACTGACGGAACCATCTTACATGTTAAAACAAGCTTTCAATTGAGTCTCAGATAATCAGAAATAGTTTTCCAAAAATAATTTCATTATTTTTTCCCTCTTTTCCTCCCTCATAATGAAAAGTAAGCCCACATCATCTTTGTATATGGCTGCAGTCAGAAACTCATTTTTGAGACTCTGAAGTAGCTCTTAGAATAATAGAACACTGGTTTATTCTAAGTCAGAAGCAAAAATGTTAAAATAGAGCAACAAGAATAATCTAGGAATCAATCCCTTACAGCCCTTTTAAGCAATGGACATTTGTGGGGGAAAAAATAATATAAAAAATACTGTTTGCTAACTTCTGTTTCAAATTGTGACAAAATACAGCTCTACTATATAAGACTGCTTATATAGCAAATACGTATGGTTAAGGATGATGAACCAGTAGTACATAACACTAAAAGTTTAAGATTTAAATAAATTTAGCCAATGGCTGGCTTCAGATTCAACTTTGAGTCTTCGCTTCTGAAACAAATCCAGGGCTATGACTTCTCCATGTTACTGGTGAGTAA
The DNA here is from genome assembly GCA_013400975.1 of Atrichornis clamosus. Lineage (NCBI taxonomy): Eukaryota > Metazoa > Chordata > Aves > Passeriformes > Menuridae > Atrichornis > Atrichornis clamosus. The sequence goes on along the minus strand of WBMZ01013248.1, from coordinate 15,196 downwards.
TGTCTCAATGTCCAAATCTGTCAGAAATTTATTCCGTAGTTTTGCAAAAGTGTTTGCTATAAAATTTCTTCAGACGTAACAAAAAAACCCAACCAAAACCATGCCCTAAATGAAAAAAATCAGGAATTAATTCAACTTAAAAAAAAAATGCTATAATTTCATGATTAATATAAAGCTTAATTACCATTAATGACAACATTTTAAATAGTACCTCATCTCACGAGACAGAAAAATCAGATGAAAATATTACGTTTTTTACAATTTAACACAGAACCCTCCTGTGTCTATTGTCCTGCTAACTTTTTCACCATTTGTGATCAACAACCCACTTATTACAAATTATGGATACACAAGTTTTTGACTGGCAATGAAATAACTCTTAGATAAAAGTGCTAACCTCACTGCTCTGATTCAATTCTGGCCAGGTCTGGTTTAGGGATGGCATTGATGGAGATTTGCTTGGAGGTGCTTCTGCTGGAGAGCTGGAGTAACCTACCTCACCAGTCTGTTCTCCAACTTCTGAAACGACAGGAATCACTATAAACAAGAATTGTAAATTGCGTTCAGTTTATTTTTAGAAGAGTTGCTCACATCTCATGGAAAGTGTAAAGTACTCTTTGTTTTCATCTTTTGCAAGAAAATACTTAGCAGCAGACAAAACCCAAAAAACCCAAAAACTCTCATTAAGTCAAACACACTGTTTATCAGGTGCTACTCTTAAGGATGTTTCTGAAAATTAGACTTTGAAGATTACTCTCTACCATACTATCTCCCAGTACTTTGGCCTTTAAGTAGCTTTTTCAGATTTTGATTACATATTGAATTAGTTTTTCTTACAGTATGAGAAAACAACTTTACATTAATGTTTTTTACATCAAATCCTGCACTGACCATTTCATCTCACAGTATAAAATACTTCTTATATGAAAGGTCAGAGCAAAACCAGTGTATCAATGCAAATGTGAAACAAAAATATGAAAACAGATAAAGAAAACCATTCCCTTAGATTAATCCCCAAAGAATATTAGTTTCAAGCCTCCTTACTAAAACAATGGTGTTTCCATTCACATTCTGCAAATTGAACAAGTCTAGTAGCTGTCACATTGCAACTGTCCACTGGTACTATTTCGCTTTCTCTGAATTTTCATCAAGTACAGTCCCTTGCAGAAACACTCCTTCAGAGCTGTACAAGTTTTCATGCTGCAACATACTTATTTTTGTTCTATTCAAACTATAAGAGAACTGGGCAAAGTAAATCTGAACAGCAGATTAAGCTGTTCTGCCTACCACAGTAAATTCCTGCTTACAATGTCTCCTATTCTAGATACCACAATGCAAGCTAAATCAAGGCATTGAGAGCCTCAAAAAACCTGAAAGTTCAGATTACAACTGTACACTGTTAACTAACAGGAACAGCTGAAAGAGTGACTGATAAGTAGCGGGACATATTAACATGGTGTCAGAAGTCCACAGAATTAAACCTCTGAACAGGACAAAATATTACATGAGAGGAAATATGGTTTAATTAAATTCCCATTTAGAAGAATTGCTTGATGAGTATGTGACTGAAGATCACTGCCACAAGAATATATGATATGCTGTACCAAAAATTGATTGAAATTTATAAAATGGATTGGTTTCAGGCTTTTGTAGAGCTGAAGTCTGCAGCCTGCTCTTCTGCTACAACAGTTCAATGTTCTGCCTGCTGATTTTCATTCAAAAGAAGCTGATAACAAATCCAGTGTCAAATTCAACTGAAAACACCTGAACACTTGAATAGTCAGTGGTGACCAACTGTACCTTTGAAAAGTAACAACCCATTATTGTCTCCAAAGAGCCACTGGGGTCATCAAGAGGCACAGCCCAAAAAGCAGAGCCAAAACACTGAAGTTGAAAAAGAAATTAGTTGTGCCATCTTGAGGTCAGGGGCAACTGAGGCACTACATGAAAACAGCCACAGACAGAAACCAGTAACTCATCAGAATTTTAAAGGTGATGTAAACTTCCTGTAAACAGCCGGATAAGAGGATGAGACTCAACATTTCCAAAATTATGCCCAGCACTTAGCATCTTGTACTTAGCATCTTGCTTTCCTTTATGGAGAGCAACAAAAAAAAAAAAGGTTACACCAAGGTGTCATAATGTCACCAAGTCATGCTGACATGCTGTGGTCATTGTACACAAAATAACATACCAAGTCCAAAACATGCCAGTGGCAATACTTTCGAAATGCATATTTCATGTCAATTGCTCTGAAGTGTAATAGGAATAAAAATTTTCTATTAAGTTAAAAACCTCAAAATTCTCATTTCAGTGGTGGTACTCTAGATAATGGAACTAACTTCTAGGTTTAAACACAAAGGCAAAAGACTGAAAACTGTTGTGGATAGACTACACAGCTACCCGTAATTCAAAGAATTCTGCAAATACCTACACGAATCACGCATAAGACATTTTATGGAAATCATAGGAGTTGAAGTAATTACATTGTGTAAGATACAAGGCATGGCAGATTCTTTTTCTTACAAAAAAATGGCATTGTGGCAGCAACCCAAACAAAAAACAAATTCACAGAAAAGCAAAGCTTGCTTTTCAACTTTTGTTAAGGGTTGGTAGCTTTCACTGAGATAAAAACTGAGGTTGAAGGAATTACAATGCTGTAGAGATGTACTGCTATACAAGAAAAATGACCAACTACACAAATGCTTACAATAGGTCTGTGCCCTGTGAGAGAAATAAGCATCTCTGGTCATGAAACCAGACATAAAACAAGACCGTATCTCAAACAGGTTTGAAACACCTGCAGCTGGTCACATACTAGATTCACAGGGCCTGAGGAGGGAGAGGCTGCCAGAGCAGACTGGGAGAGTTCTTCCTTCTCTCTGTCTGAACACAGACATAGGGTACAGGAAGCCCTCTTGTTGCTCCTCCTTCTGCTGATCACTACTTCAAAAGTCAAAAAGGAAAAAGACAGCACTTTTCAAGTGCAGAGGAGAAGTGCAGAAGATTAATGGGAAACTTTCTAACAAAAGAACAGAATTATTAATCACACTGTTAACACTTTTAAAATAAAGTTTGCCATCTTGCACATTGGTTTAAAAGACATTCAAGAAATTCATCTTCTTCAACAGTTTGACTGTACATTATTCACACTGAGGTGTGTCAGCAGAAGATCATTATCCATTTCTTTCTTTGAGAAAGTTTTATCCCATGCAAAAAGCACACTTGAAAATACACTGGTGCCATACTTCACAGTTTCTATTTCTAAGACAACTGCAGGAAGCAAGCTTTATTGAAATACAACTTTTACGTGAACTAAAAAGAAAAAATTATTACCAAAATTTAACTAGTTGATCTTTCTGGGCTGATTTACAGTGCTCAAGATGCACCCATGTAATTCAGGATGTGCAGCAGTCAGCACATGTACCTATCAGTAACTTTTAGAATAATAAATGTACACTGCAGATTTGGACTGTTGTAACTGTAAGTAAAACTATAACCTCATCAGTAACTTCTTCTAAAGTATTTTATTCAACATAGAAGTTTTGGTGATAAAACACTCTGTTTGCTAGATAAGATTAGCTATTTGCAACACTGCTGACCCAAATTAAAAACAAAAAAACAAAAAAACCAAACAAACCCCTAGCTAATTGGATAAAATCCTACAAGTTTGCAAGAACTGTCACTCTTCATTGTAGGTCTTAATAACTGCAGAATCAAGTATCAATCAGATTTTTTTTTTTAAGCACAGCATACATAGCAAGGTAACCTTTTAGCATTCACTAGAACAGGATAACTTCCCTTTAATACTAGGGGGAAAACCTTTAAAAGAAGTTTTCCCTCAAATTTAAAGATCACTTTGCACCCCAAGAAAATAAGTCGGAAGTTTTATATTAACAAAGTTGCTTGTAAAATGAGAACAACAAACATACATATAACACTTTCTGGTTTAATGTCTAATGTATAAAGTTTCCAGACAACTTCAGTTGTAATCTACTACCAATAAAGGCAGCAGATCAGGTACAAACATATTTGTTGTGTGGGGGGGTTTGGGGTGTTTTTTGTTGCTGTTGTGGTTTTTTGTTTTTTTCTGTGTTTTGGTTTTTTTGGGTTTTTTTAATAAGAACAGTTTATACAAATAAATGTTACTTCATTTCCAAGATTTTTCCCTGGCCATCACCTAAACACAAAAATAGACAGAATGTGAAGGTTTTAGAGATTTGCTAGGTATCTACACAATTAACTACAGATATTTCTTATGAATGTCTTCATTGCAGCAAAATGCTTACTCATACTGAAAACATTTCAGTGGCAGCTCTTTGAGGAGCCAATCTACTCCCACCAAAAGTGTCTTCATTATTAAAGCAGAGATAATAAGAGCCACAGTACCTAGTTTAAGAACTCATCAGTAATTTTGAGATTAAAGTCTTTGACAACCTACAAACACAGTATGAAGAGACTCCCTTTGAAGTATTTAGTGAAAAGAAGTCAAATTCTAGCAGATCATAGTACCTGTGCATCCACAATATAAACTGACTCTCCAAGCAAAGACTGAATGTTAAAAAGTAATTATGAAGTAGTTTTAAAATATTCTGTTTCCTTTATCTATTTTAAAACAGAAAAAGTAAGATGACCACAAACATTCTGGTTTTAAACTCAACTATTACTCATGGAACAGTAGGATTTTTTTTAGTTATGGGGCTGAGTTTCTGGCACATATTAACAAGTAGAGCTCACACAATTCAGTGGTTTATCTGGGAGTACCCAAAGGTAAAGGACTATGCACAGAAAGATTAGGCACCAACACAGTGGAGGATAAATCTGCTGTCAATTCAGGAGTTGAATTTAAAAAAAAGAAGTCTATGGTACTGATCCTGTAGTTTTAAATACCTATCCTACTCCCAGCATTCAATCTGGTAATATTTTCTAAGTACCTTCGATACTTAGAAACTCATGCCATATTTTCACAAATGAGGGTGAACAGAAAGTATCTGCATTTTAAAGCAAGTTATAAGAATAGCTTGATTGGGAATTAGGAATACAACAGCTGCTCATGAATAAAATCCATACTGTGACAATTTCGTTTTCCTTAATCTTTAAAGGATTCATTTCCAAATGTAACAGTCAATGTATACTGTCCCTAAATAACTACCCTGTACAGAAATATGTAGATGCACAAATTAGCTTTGAGCACTGATAAAGACTTCTAAAAATTACACAATGCTTTATTTCACACCGACTAATGCTTTATGCTCATACAAACAAATCTGATGTACTGTAACAATTAAGACCATAATTTTAAAATAGTGATATTTGTGTTGAACCCATATCTTACCCGTCGAGTCTTCCAAATCAATCAGTTTAGGCATTAAACTTTCAGGTAACTTTTCTGGCAAATCATACCCATTCTTCCGAGCAACTACCAGATGAAATGCAGCACAGAACTCATCCAGCGTCAGTGCACCATCCTTATCGAAATCTGACAGTTCCCTAAGAAGGAAAACTTGGTATAAATAAAATTTCTAAAGGTTATTTTATTTCCAAAAGACAAGCTTCCATTTTGTTACTTGGATGAGCAAAGTTTATTGTTCACTGTATCCTACTGAACACTTCATATTAATGCTACATTTACTCTTCAAAGATGATGAGCCTTCATTAATAACAGCTTACAGGCCACTACAGTAGCTATTATAAAATTACTTTTATCTCTCTAGGTTTTTAAGACAGTACTACACAATATTATTTGCCTCAGACTTCTGGCAAAGTATGCTACAGAAACTATAGTGCTGAGGCAACGTAATTTATTTTAAATCAGAAAATACCTGAAATAGAAATCACTACACTGAAAGAAAAACAGCATCTGCCAAGGTAAGGCAGTTAATGATAGCATGCAATGTGCAGTACAAATTCCAGAATACAAAGAAATAGAAGATCCGCACAAACTCAAAGCTAAATTTGTCATCATGTACCAAAAATTGTATTTAAAAGTATTTGAATATGTACATTTCATTTAAACTTACTTAGACGTAAAAGAATAAATAAATGTAGATAAGGAATTAATTATTTAAATTTAAATGCATTTTTAACAATAAAAAAATCAATTTTTAACAATAAAAACCTCAAATAAATTACTTCTAACTCTGAAGAGTTTGACATTTTCTCAAAGTGCCTTGTAAATAATGCCAGCCCAGACCCATTAAGGACCACTAAAGCAATACCGGCATAAATACGAGTAGGACTGAACATACTAGAGTACTAGCAAAATTGTATTTAATAACACTTTCTAGTAAGTAATTATTAGATGTCTACCAGATAGCTGTCATCTTTCTAAATAGTTATCATGAATAATTATTTTAAATAATTATCACACTTACCAAATATGAGAAAGTTCAAGAATAGGTAGTTTTGACTTAGTGAAAAATTCTTTAGCTGCAGATCCTGAAAAACGGCAACAACCATTTTAATATTTAAGGCAAGTTAAATCATTAGAAGACTCAGACTTATTGTAAAGGTAATGAGTTATTTAGCAAAAGTTCTGGGAAAAAAGGCACTAATTACTAGGGTTAAATGAAGGAAAAAGGCAAATTAGTTTCTAGTCTTCCTTGAATTACACTGAGCTATACTAGAACATTGTCAGCAAAATGCAGAATTTCCTTCAAAATAGTATGTACGCCTAAGTGCAAAGCGAAGTCTTTGTAACATAACTAATGCACCCACAATTATATTTCGTAAAGAATAACGTACCTGGTATAAATCCATTTAGATCAGGTTGAATGGTTTTAAACTGATTAACATAATACTGTCTTTGTTCATCAGTTATTTTCCAGGGGTCATCATAACTACTTGATTGCCTACGAATTTCATTTGTTGTTGTAGCTGATGCTACAGTTCGTACTGTTGTCTGGTCCTGAAATGAAATATTTTTCCTCAGTATTATCTACCTAAAATGCTTCTACGAATTCTCAACTTCTTGCCTTCAAAAAATAAAGCATAGTTAAATCTCGCAGTAGTTTAAAAACTGCAGGAAACCATCGCAGATTGCACTCCAGGATAATGACAGGGTATTTTTGCACACTGATACATATGGAATGACTGCAGGTATGTAAGCAGAAAAAAAAGTATGGCACATATGCATAAAAAGCTAAATACAAATGTTTTAAAGTCATAATTTTTGACATTTTAAAATTAGTAGCTTTAATTTAATCACTCCAAATTAAGGCAACTCAATTAAGCAAGTATCTGTTGGGCAAACTGCTCTGAATAGACCACAGCACAGATACACAGTAAACATCTGCAATGAAAATATGAAGAAAAAAAAGAAGGATTGCAACATCAACCTGAATGAAGCAAATCAAATACCAATAAAGTGTCACACCTGGACAGAAGCAGGATGCATGGCTAAAAGAGCACTGGTTGGTGGGGTATCTGCAAAACTGACCCAATTTTCTTGATGGGGTGGTGGTGAATGGCCAGACCATATGGGATCACTAGAAGTAGATGAGCCTGAAAGTAGAAGAAACATCTCCTTTTCAAAAGACAACCTTGGAAACCGAGAAAAAACTGTGGATATGAAAGTATCTCCTGCCAGGGAGATATAGTCTAGAATAATGAGAAAAATGAAAACTAAGTTGCACCAAGGTGACATGTTCACCTCCTGACATCCCACTCCTGTAGATCTTTACATTAGGTCAGCTTCAATCAGCATTGAAAAGGCAGAACTGAGGAATGATCTCATTGCAACACATGTAAAATATAAATTGGATTTTACTCATTTAACGGGTTTTGAATGAGTTAATTAACACTCCACGTTTTCATTTAATTGAAATAAGCAACACTCGTATGGACAAATACTATTTAAAAGTGGCATATGATAATACCATTCAACTTCATTATCATTATTAAACTTCTTTCTTTTTTAGGTTTTAGTTTGCCACTCAAAGAACAAAGTCTTGGAAATTCCTTTTAAGAATTGGGCTTTTTGGCACAGATAATCTTTTTTCCCTACACCATTTCTACACTAACTTAACTCAGTTGTTTAACAACAGGCCAAGAATAATAAAAGGCATCCATATAGAATGCTGACATCTGCTGTGTATTAACCATCTGGAACATAACAATTGAGATTCACCCAGTGCCTTGCTATAATCTACTTCTGAAGTACTGCCGACGTTCAATGCCTTAATATTAAAATAACAATGAGGCAACTACAGGAAGATATGACCATCCACTGCTCTATGTACAAAACAATCAAAATTCTTTTAAATTGTAGTTGCAAATTAAAAATTTAAGGAGCCCGGATCAGAGAGAAAACAAACCATTTAGAGCAAGTCTAGAACAATCCCAGGACTCCATTCTACTCCTTGATTCCTAAAAGAAATGCTGTACTCCTTAAATCTAAACAACAGCTGTGAAACTGATTAACCTACTCTTCTTGCACAACTAAATGCTTTCTCTAAATATGTCAAATAAAGTCATACTTAGATAAGAATTTCTGCCTTGCATGTAGAAACAGGCTTCCTTTTAAAAGACAGGTCAGCTTCTTATGAGTTTCTGCAAGCCCCCCACATAACCCACAAACAAGAAATAGGACTATGATGTTATAAATTTAATCCTGCTAGTAAGATTTCACTTCAAGCAATAAACACCAAGAATTTCTTGTCACGATGCTGACTAAAAAAACCTGCTATGACAAGTCCATTTATATACAGGTAATCTATTTATGAAGCTGAGAAATATCAACAATTTCAGGTTCTTGAAGGCTTGATGACACTACACTGCAGTAAACAGAATGAAGGAAATCTGAGAATCTGTGAGACACACTGAGGACTAACATCTTAAGTGACAGTAAAATTCTTAGTACACAATACAGTTGTTTAATTTCTGCCAATACGCAATTACTTTTTCTTTCCATAAATGAAGAGTAGTAAGAAAAATGCTTAGAACTGGTTTATCTTTTCTCTTCTACATACAATAGTCATAATTGCGCAAAACACATTTAATCTTGCATTATATTGAGTAAAAAGTAATATTTGCAGGAGGGGAATTTAATCAAATCATTTTTTTGTGGGGGATTTTTTCTTTTTAAGTTAGCTTTAATATGATGAAAAGGCACTATTAACTGCTCCTTTTGTCCCAGATTCGTCCTCCACTTTTGGAAGCTCCGATGTGGCTTAGAGCTTATAGTGACTTTATCCAAAAGTGCTGAGAATAAAGGCAGTGAGTCTGACATTTATTTGCTTTGAGATTCTTCTTCAGTAGTTCCCCGAACTCTCAAACACTAGAAAGAAACTTAGACAAAAGCTCAGTCTTTTTCCACCCTGTCTCTTTCAGGACTAACCAACAGTCAGATGCTGACAAGATCTTCCCATCTGACCTATGGATATGCCACACTCAAATTTTATTTTTGATACATTGGCTTTCCTCTTCTCTGCCTCTCAGACACTGACCTTATATATGTTTATTCCTCCTTTACTTCTCCCAGTAACTGGTTCTGGTACACTTCAATTCATATCCCACTTAGCACAGCATCTCATTCAAGGCAGTACTCTGACAGTAATGGAGATGCCAGTAGCACCAAACCATCACACCTTCAGAGTACTTTACCAGTGTCACAAGAAGTGCTTTCTCCCCTGTTCAAATAATACCAACAAGAATATTCTTGCTTTACTGTTCCTGTTTTTCACTCTGCAGGGCAATGTTTCAGGACACAGGATGAGATGGCTGGAGAACACTGGAGAAAGATTACTAGTAACCATGGACACCTGGATCTACACACATACTCATGGACTGCCACCAGCCAGTAACTCAATTTGACAAAACCAGACTGGAAATAGAGAGGTGTAAGAGAAAGTGGAAGAAAACTGGGTCACAGAGAAGATTCAAAACCACTGGTGTATTTTTATTTTATGGTTTGTAACCCAATGAAGAAACAACCTTCAACAGTCTCTTGTGCATTGTCATCAGTGAGAACACCATTAACACCACTCTGAATGGAGCACAGGCCTAAGACCCATTATCAGATTTGAACAACTGGTGAAATCTAATGCACTATGTTTAGAACAAAGACCTAACACATTCCTGTAGCTGCTCTGCATCTTTCTCTAGCTTGAATATCTTACCAACACATTGATAACTTGTAGAAAATTATCTCATTTTCTGTGAAATAGAAGTTACCTCCTTTACTTCAAGATATGAATGTAAGAAATGTTCTATCTAGTTAACATGTACTTTTCAATAACTATATAAATAGGGGCTAACTTACAGATAACTAGATTTTCAACTAACTCTGTAAACTAAAAAGAGCTCTTCTTACCATCAATCTGTGATGAAACAAAACAAGAAGCTGAATATAATTTTAACAATAAGATAAAATGCTGTAGAGCTCTCATACCCAGGTAAGAGTAATCCATAGCTTGTAACAAGGCCAATTATCATCAGCTACTGAAGCATTAACTAGGAGAAAAAGGACTATTCAGTCCTCTGCAAGGCCAGTAAATATCTTAGGGCCCTAAAGATGCAAGGAAACTGTTAGCACACTAAACGTGTTCCACTTCTGTCCCTGAAGGGTTCACGGACTGCTACAAAATCTCTCCCAAAGAGAAAAGAAAGAAGGGTGTCTTAGGGCTGCAACTTCTCATACGTATTCACATATCAACAGAGAACTCTGATGGAGTGCCAAAGAAAGCTAACAAATGTCCTATGACAGAACAGAAGACCTCAAATCTTTTTAACAGTTTTTAGATCGTTATCTGGATACTACCAACATAAATGTTCTGCTTTTCTTCCAGTCCAGACTACAAGGTAATAAAAAAGAATTTCTAGTCCCTATTTTGACATGCCACTCAAATATCATTTGAAGTAGGGAAGGGGATCTTTCTCCCAAGTTTGTCAACATCAGCAACATTCTAGAAGCTGAAGCTGCAGTGCAAAATGAGCTGAAAAGGCAAAAGTACAGACTATTTCAGTTTTTGGTCTCTTGTAACTATAGAAACAGAAAGCTCACATCTCGTATACAATTCTGCTTCCTACAAGGTGTTCAGTCATCCACTGGATTATTCTGTGAAGACTTTTCCAGACTAGAGATGCAAGCCAGAGCTGGGACACAAAGCTGTTAAAAAATCATGATGTTATCTTAAGCTGTTAAATCAAAAGCCACCTGAAAGACTTGAGACACTCAGGTTTTAACAGAATTGCCTCTGACATCTAAGGATGAGACCTGAGCTAACTACAAACATTCTACACAGGTGATCAATGTCTGTCACTGAACTTTTAATTCCTGATATTTAAGTAAAATACATGCACCCTTTGGGACTCTCTTTACAAAAATTCTGGAAGAAAGACGGCAACGAGCCTCGGCTTCTGATTTCGTATTTGTAAGCACACTGAGCTAGTCACGACAGTGCCCCAGAAAGCAGCTACATATGAAGCTTCATTAATCCTAGTCAATTATCCTAATGGCATTACTGGACAACACACTGACAAAAAATAGTAAAATCCAAATTCTTTTGCTCTGTTGAGATGAGAACAGGTTTTCTTCCTTAAGAAATTGAGAACTACTAAAGCTGTAAATTATGCTTTAGACTTCTAATGCAAGACAAGGTGTAAGATTTTTTAAATCAACAATTGAGTTATTATCTATTAATTATTCTACAGGCCAATTCAATAGAGAAAGCACTGTTTAACTTTGTTCATAGTGCAATTATGAGGATGCAGTGAAGTCTTTACTATGCATAAGTCAGAATCTTCCTGTTTAAATACATCTTTCTCCAACAAAAAAAATTACGTTTGGTTTTTGCCCTTCTGGTTTAAGGCAACATGCTGTTTATTATCTGACCCACCAGAAATATTTTCATACTTGAGATTCCATAATTACAGTTGACAACCCCATTATGTGAAATGAAGTGAAATACAAGCAGAGAGACCTGGGTTCTTATTTTTCTTGGATCACAAGTGAAACGGTGTAGTCCTACTCAAACTACAACAGTTTACCTGGTTTTTCAAAAACATCTTGCACTGAAATCAAGATGAGCTTGCAGCGCTGATTTTAAGAAAACCAACCAACAGTCTATCTGGTTCTATCTAAATGTCACGAGAACACAAGTTTTCTATAAGCACTGTCCTTAAAATGTAGGATCGAGAGAGGGGAAAAAACTATGAACTGCCTACAAGAGCTGAAATTCAAAGCAATAATGAATCATCTGCAGTGCAAAAGGATCATCCACAGTAAATGATGATGACAATTTTTGTTAAACTAACATATGAAAAACCACTTTAGCATTGCCAGAACAGACAATACTTCTATCATAGCATCTTCAACTTACTTTAAATGAACTATGAATGTGTTCCAGTATGGAATATAAAACAGGGGAATACTGAACTAGCTTCTGTAAAATTCACCAATTAAACATCACAGGGAAATATTACCAAACTGAAATATTAACATGGTATTACAACATTTTAAGATAACAATATTGAACTCTTCAACACTAGAAAGAGTTTGCATACTGCTCTGGAGTCCTTAACTTTTTAAGTTAGAAAAACTTCACAAGTTAGACATCAGCCACCAGACATACTTGTATTTTAGCTTTTGAGAAACACAAATCAACTAAACTATGGGAGAAAAAATGTTGAGAAATTTGAGTGCTCACAGTGCTTGGACTGAACCCTTAGAAGGGATTATACACGCAATGAGCACACTAATAATCTTTTTATTTTAATTGTAAATTGACTGGCACTTACTAGGTAAACAACATTCAGGACACTGGCATAACCTTCTGCATACAACCCATTTCACTTCTGAAGTTCAACTTCCTTATCCAACCAATTCTAATAGAATCCCTGTTCATTCATGGATGCTTAGAACTACAGAATGACAATAACTGAGAGCTAACAGATCTAGTTTGAAATATCGTAACTGAAATAAACCAAGACATCACAGTTCACTCTCAAACTGCAGCCTACAAAATGCAGCACATTATTGAGCAGTATCATCAAAATCAGAACCTGAATTACAATTGCTCCCAAATTTATTAAGACTACCAGGTATCAGAAAAGAAAACAGAACTTTTTGAAACATGAGATATTAATGGGGAAAGCTTTTAAAATCTGAATACTGTGATACAACAGGGAAGGTCTTCACGTCAAATGAAGAACATTAAAGGATGAAAAGCTTTACCAAAACAAATGGTTCTACCTTGACACACTGGAAATGCAGAAGCTTCAGTTATGTTTACATAAACTTTAAAGAAAACAAATTAGATGTGCTGGCAATTCAGCGAATCTACCAGAAACATAATTTAAACAAACAATACATTATCTGCTGCTTTCCCTTCAGCTCCCTGCATTTTCAGGTACACTGACAGCTCCTGCACAATTTCAACAGGATTATCAGTTTTGTCTTTCAAAACTTTCCACTGGAAAACTTACACACTCTATCCCTCCCTCCAAACCCTTAGCATTTCCCATGTGACAGTAAGAAATGGATCTGCCATAAGCAAGATCACAGATTCTACAGTGCTGCTATCAACACAAACACTTCAATCTGCAAGAAAATGTCTGGGATTGGAAAACACAAAGATAAACTACCCTAAACTCATTTATTATACTTATTTAAGAATTCCACAACTTTGGGTTACAGCTGAATCATAACAAGACATTTATACCTGGTTGTACTTCACTAAATGGAGCCCAAAAAGGCCCAGGTCCAGCAAGAGGTCGTTCATTATTCCCTCCGCTGGGATGGCGGTTGTGCTTCCTCCATGTATGTGGAGAGGTTGGTGGGGATTGCTGTGGTGAAACAACTGGAGATGTGGACTCCTAATAAAACAAAGCAAGTTTTTTACTACATAACTAAATACATAAAAGCCTATCTAAAACCATTATTTCTAGAAACAACCATCACTGCAGTTAAACTCTCATTTTAGAGAGTGAAAATCTTAGTACTTATTAAAATGAGGGAACAGGAGAAGTCAGGTACAGCATGACTAGGACTGGACACATTCACATCAAACAATGTCATCTAAGATATTTTTAACTTGGCATTCTTAACATCAATGCCGAGTTAAATGACTTAGCTACAAAGAAAACTAGATTATGAGATTCACTTTCACTTGTGATAAAAGTTACATTTGAAACCAGGTCTCAAAAAATATACTTACTGTACAATTTATTATCATACCAAATGTTCATCAAATGATTCACAATCAGTAACTCATTTAAAACAAACCAGAATTAGGCATTGAGAAAAAAAAAATTCACCAGACAAGCCACTTGGTTTTTTAATATGCAAAAGCAGATGCAATTTTTTAAAACGAATGATGCTATTTAGGATATACTTCTCTGCTGTACAAGGTAATTTTGCTAAGGCTTGCGCTTCTCTTTAATCCCATATTGTACTATATTCTTCCTGAACAGGTAGGAAAAAAGAGAATCACCTGTGCAATTTCTACCTCGAATCAGTTCTCGTGAGACATTCAGATTACCAGACTATTTAATTCAAAATGAAATACGAAGGAAATATCATTTATATTGTACAAAGTAAAGCATTTATGTAGTAGAAAGTAATTTCTTCCCTGTATCTTCATCTTTTGAAACTCTTGTTTGCCAGTTCTCCCAATTTGAACTAAACTGTACCAGTGAAAACAAGTACAACGAGAAAGCAAATCTTGAACTCTGAATATCCTGAAAAGTAAAAACAAAGCCAAAAGTCTCAAAATCTGTTTCAGCAGCAGACAGAAAGTTTGGTACTCTATGTCAACCCCTGTTAACATGCTATCAAGTACCAACAGACAGACTGACTGTAGGCTTCCACATGATTACCCAAACTGAACTGATTTACTTTGCCAAATATTCAAAGACCAATATGCTTTTAAAATAATACTACATCTGCAGAAGTCTAAAAGTCAGTAAGGAAGTGCGATAAAAAAGCTTTTATCCAAGCAAGGTACATTCTAAAACTATATGCATCCTAAGCAAAAAGCTTTAGGGCCATAATGACTGGTTAATTTTTAATGTGTGGACATAAACTTTTACCTTTTTTTGCCCTCTGATTTTCATATTTCCTACGAAGAGGGGCCACTCTGGTTGATTCTGTAACTGAGGTATTTTCTGGAAGTTCTGACCATCGAGTCAGATTTCCTTAAATAAGTTTCTAGGCCACAAGATTTTGAACTTTCTATTCCAAGGATTGAAATGATGC